>JASXSY010003108.1:0-26970 GCA_034509805.1 Sipha maydis | reverse complement strand
GTGAAATAGTATAAAAACAACAACAATATATAATATACTCGAATAATACGATTTTCCTCCATATGCTGGACACCTGGGCATTCGGGCGATATATATGAAATTAATTCAGAATGTTCAATAGTATATTTGGAATTGATTTAAATAACCGTCGGTACGATTGTGCATTTAATTTACCTTTGAGAGCCAGTGAAATAGTAAAAAAACAACAATTATATAATATACTCGAATAGTACGATTTTTCTCGATATGCTGGATCCTGGACACCTGGGCTTTGGGGCGATATTTATGAAATAAATACAGAATGTTGAATAGAACATTTGGAATCGATTTGAATAACTCTCATTTAAATAATGCATTTTGTCAACCCTTGAGGGCCAGTGAAATAGTAAAAAACCAACAACAATATATAATATACTCGATTAATACGACTTTCCTCCATATGCTGGATCCTGGACACCTGGGCATTCGGGCGATATTTATGAAATTAATACAGAATGTTCAATAGAATATTTGGAATCAATTTAAATAACCGTCAGTACGATTATGCATTTGATTTACCTTTGAGAGCCAGTGAAATATTAAAAAAACAACAATTATATAATATACTCGAATAGTATGATTTTCCTCGATATGCTGGATTCTGTACACCTGGGCTTTTGGGCGATATTTTTGAAATAATAGAGAATGTTCAATAGAACATTTGGAATCGATTTGAATAACCCTCATTTCAATAATGCATTTTATCAACCCTTGAGGACCAGTAAAATAGTAAAAAACCAACAACAATTTATAATATACTCGAATAATACGACTTTCCTCCATATGCTGGATACTGGACACCTGGGCATTCGGGCGATATTTATGAAATTAATACAGAATGTTCAATAGAATATTTGGAATCGATTTAAATAACCCTCATTTCAATAATACATTTTGTTAACTCTTAAGGCCCAGTGAAATAGTATAAAAACAACAACAATATATAATATACTCGAATAATACGATTTTCCTCCATATGCTGGACACCTGGGCATTCGGGCGATATATATGAAATTAATTCAGAATGTTCAATAGTATATTTGGAATTGATTTAAATAACCGTCGGTACGATTGTGCATTTAATTAACCTTTGAGAGCCAGTGAAATAGTAAAAGAACAACAATTATTTAATATACTCGAATAGTACGATTTTTCTCGATATGCTGGATTCTGGACACCTGGGCTATTGGGCGATATTTATGAAATTAATACAGAATGTTCAATAAAACATTTAGAATCGATTTAAATAACCGTCAGTACGATTATGCATTTGATTTACCTTTGAGAGCCAATGAAATAGTAAACATAACAAAAATTATAAAATATACTCGAATAGTTCAAATTTTCTCGATATGCTGGATCCTGGACACCTGGGCATTCGGGCGATATTTATGAAATTAATACAGAATGTTCAATAGAATATTTGGAATCAATTTAAATAACCGTCGGTACGATTGTGCATTTAATTAACCTTTGAGAGCCAGTGAAATAGTAAAAGAACAACAATTATTTAATATACTCGAATAGTACGATTTTTATCGATATGCTGGAACCTGGACACCTGGGCTATTAGGCGATGTTTATGAAATTTCGACAAAATGATTAATAGAATATTTTGAATCGAATAGTATAACCTTAGGTTCTATTATGCATTTGATTTACCTGTGAGGGCCAATGAAATATTAAACAAAACAAAAATTATTAAATATACTCGGAAAGTTCAATATTTCTCGACATGCTGGATCCTGGACACCTGGGTTATTGGGCGATATTTATGAAACTAATACAGAATGTTCAATAGAACATTTGGAGTCGATTTGAATAATCCTCATTTCAATAATGCATTTTGGTCAACCCTTGAAGGCCAGTGAAATAGTATAAAAACAACAACAATATATAATACACTCGAATAATACGATTTTCCTCAATATGCTGGATTCTGGACACCTGGGCTCTCGGGCGATATTTATGAAATTAATACAGAATGTTCAATAGAAAATTTTGAATCGATTTAAATAACCGTCGATGCAATTATACTTTGATTTACCTTTGAGAGCCCGTGAAATAGTAAAAAAACAACAATTATATATAATACTCGAATAGTACGATTTTTCTCGATATGCTGGATCCTGGACACCTGGGCTTTCGGGCGATATTTATGAAATTAATACAGAATATTCAATAGAATATTTGGAATCGATTTAAATAACCGTTGATGCGATTATGCTTTGATTTACCTTTGAGAGCCAGTGAAATAGTAAAAAAACAACAATTATATAATATATTCGAATAGTACGATTTTTCTCGATATGCTGGATTCTGGATATCTGGGCTTTTGGGCGATATATATTAACTTAATACAGAATGTTCAATAGAACATTTGGAATCGATTTGAATAACCCTCATTTCAATAATGCATTTTGTCAACCCTTGAGGACCAGTAAAATAGGAAAAAACCAACAACAATATATAATATACTCGAATAATACGATTTTCCTCCATATGCTGGATCCTGGACACCTGGGCATTTGGGCGATATTTTTGAAATTAATACAGAATGTTCAATAGAACATTTGAAATCGATTTGAATAACCCTTATTTCAAAAATGCATTTTGTCAACCCTTGAGGACCAGTAAAATAGTAAAAAACCAACAACAATATATAATATACTCGAATAATACGATTTTCCTCCATATGCTGGATCCTGGACACCTGGGCATTTAGGCGATATTTTTGAAATTAATACAGAATGTTCAATAGAACATTTAGAATCGAATAGTATTACCTTAGGTTCTATTATGCATTTGATTTACCATTGTGAGCCAATTAAATAATAAACAAAACAAAAATTATAAAATATACTCGAATAATACGATTTTCCTCCATATGCTGGATCCTGGACACCTGGGCATTCGGGTGATATATATGAAATTAATACAGAATGTTCAATAGAATTTTTGGAATCGATTTAAATAACCGTCAGTACGATTGTTCGTTTAATTTACCTTTGAGAGCCAGTGAAATAGTAAAAAAACAACAATTATATAATATACTCGAATAGTACGATTTTCCTCGATATGCTGGATTCTGGATATCTGGGCTTTTGGGCGATATATATTAACTAATACAGAATGTTCAATAGAACATTTGGAATCGATTAGAATAACCCTCATTTCAATAATACATTTTGTTAACCCTTAAGGCCCAGTGAAATAGTATAAAAACAACAACAATATATAATATACTCGAATAATACGATTTTCCTCCATATGCTGGACACCTGGGCATTCGGGCGATATATATGAAATTAATTCAGAATGTTCAATAGTATATTTGGAATTGATTTAAATAACCGTCGGTACGATTGTGCATTTAATTTACCTTTGAGAGCCAGTGAAATAGTAAAAAAACAACAATTATATAATATACTCGAATAGTACGATTTTCCTCCATATGCTGGATCCTGGACACCTGGGCATTCGGGCGATATATATGAAATTAATACAGAATGTTCAATAAAACATTTGGAGTCGATTTGAATAATCCTCATTTCAATAATGCATTTTGGTCAACCCTTGAAGGCCAGTGAAATAGTATAAAAACAACAACAATATATAATACACTCGAATAATACGATTTTCCTCAATATGCTGGATTCTGGACACCTGGGCTCTCGGGCGATATTTATGAAATTAATACAGAATGTTCAATAGAAAATTTTGAATCGATTTAAATAACCGTCGATGCAATTATACTTTGATTTACCTTTGAGAGCCCGTGAAATAGTAAAAAAACAACAATTATATAATATACTCGAATAGTATGATTTTCCTCGATATGCTGGATTCTGGACACCTGGGCTTTTGGGCGATATTTTTGAAATAATAGAGAATGTTCAATAGAACATTTGGAATCGATTTGAATAACCCTCATTTCAATAATGCATTTTATCAACCCTTGAGGACCAGTAAAATAGTAAAAAACCAACAACAATATATAATATACTCGAATAATACGACTTTCCTCCATATGCTGGATACTGGACACCTGGGCATTCGGGTGATATTTATGAAATTAATACAGAATGTTCAATAGAATATTTGGAATCGATTTAAATAACCCTCATTTCAATAATACATTTTGTTAACCCTTAAGGCCCAGTGAAATAGTATAAAAACAACAACAATATATAATATACTCGAATAATACGATTTTCCTCCATATGCTGGACACCTGGGCATTCGGGCGATATATATGAAATTAATTCAGAATGTTCAATAGTATATTTGGAATTGATTTAAATAACCGTCGGTACGATTGTGCATTTAATTTACCTTTGAGAGCCAGTGAAATAGTAAAAAAACAACAATTATATAATATACTCGAATAGTACGATTTTTCTCGATATGCTGGATCCTGGACACCTGGGCTTTGGGGCGATATTTATGAAATAAATACAGAATGTTGAATAGAACATTTGGAATCGATTTGAATAACTCTCATTTAAATAATGCATTTTGTCAACCCTTGAGGGCCAGTGAAATAGTAAAAAACCAACAACAATATATAATATACTCGATTAATACGACTTTCCTCCATATGCTGGATCCTGGACACCTGGGCATTCGGGCGATATTTATGAAATTAATACAGAATGTTCAATAGAATATTTGGAATCAATTTAAATAACCGTCAGTACGATTATGCATTTGATTTACCTTTGAGAGCCAGTGAAATATTAAAAAAACAACAATTATATAATATACTCGAATAGTATGATTTTCCTCGATATGCTGGATTCTGTACACCTGGGCTTTTGGGCGATATTTTTGAAATAATAGAGAATGTTCAATAGAACATTTGGAATCGATTTGAATAACCCTCATTTCAATAATGCATTTTATCAACCCTTGAGGACCAGTAAAATAGTAAAAAACCAACAACAATTTATAATATACTCGAATAATACGACTTTCCTCCATATGCTGGATACTGGACACCTGGGCATTCGGGCGATATTTATGAAATTAATACAGAATGTTCAATAGAATATTTGGAATCGATTTAAATAACCCTCATTTCAATAATACATTTTGTTAACTCTTAAGGCCCAGTGAAATAGTATAAAAACAACAACAATATATAATATACTCGAATAATACGATTTTCCTCCATATGCTGGACACCTGGGCATTCGGGCGATATATATGAAATTAATTCAGAATGTTCAATAGTATATTTGGAATTGATTTAAATAACCGTCGGTACGATTGTGCATTTAATTAACCTTTGAGAGCCAGTGAAATAGTAAAAGAACAACAATTATTTAATATACTCGAATAGTACGATTTTTCTCGATATGCTGGATTCTGGACACCTGGGCTATTGGGCGATATTTATGAAATTAATACAGAATGTTCAATAAAACATTTAGAATCGATTTAAATAACCGTCAGTACGATTATGCATTTGATTTACCTTTGAGAGCCAATGAAATAGTAAACATAACAAAAATTATAAAATATACTCGAATAGTTCAAATTTTCTCGATATGCTGGATCCTGGACACCTGGGCATTCGGGCGATATTTATGAAATTAATACAGAATGTTCAATAGAATATTTGGAATCAATTTAAATAACCGTCGGTACGATTGTGCATTTAATTAACCTTTGAGAGCCAGTGAAATAGTAAAAGAACAACAATTATTTAATATACTCGAATAGTACGATTTTTATCGATATGCTGGAACCTGGACACCTGGGCTATTAGGCGATGTTTATGAAATTTCGACAAAATGATTAATAGAATATTTTGAATCGAATAGTATAACCTTAGGTTCTATTATGCATTTGATTTACCTGTGAGGGCCAATGAAATATTAAACAAAACAAAAATTATTAAATATACTCGGAAAGTTCAATATTTCTCGACATGCTGGATCCTGGACACCTGGGTTATTGGGCGATATTTATGAAACTAATACAGAATGTTCAATAGAACATTTGGAGTCGATTTGAATAATCCTCATTTCAATAATGCATTTTGGTCAACCCTTGAAGGCCAGTGAAATAGTATAAAAACAACAACAATATATAATACACTCGAATAATACGATTTTCCTCAATATGCTGGATTCTGGACACCTGGGCTCTCGGGCGATATTTATGAAATTAATACAGAATGTTCAATAGAAAATTTTGAATCGATTTAAATAACCGTCGATGCAATTATACTTTGATTTACCTTTGAGAGCCCGTGAAATAGTAAAAAAACAACAATTATATATAATACTCGAATAGTACGATTTTTCTCGATATGCTGGATCCTGGACACCTGGGCTTTCGGGCGATATTTATGAAATTAATACAGAATATTCAATAGAATATTTGGAATCGATTTAAATAACCGTTGATGCGATTATGCTTTGATTTACCTTTGAGAGCCAGTGAAATAGTAAAAAAACAACAATTATATAATATATTCGAATAGTACGATTTTTCTCGATATGCTGGATTCTGGATACCTGGGCTTTTGGGCGATATATATTAACTTAATACAGAATGTTCAATAGAACATTTGGAATCGATTTGAATAACCCTCATTTCAATATCGCATTTTTTCAACCCTTGAGGTCCAGTGAAATAGTAAAAAACCAAAAACTATATATTATATACTCGAATAGTACGATTTTCCTCGATATGCTTGGAATCTGGCACCTGGGCTTTTGGGCGATATTTATGAAATTAATACAGAATGTTCAATAGAAAATTTGGAATCGATTTAAATAACCGTCGGTACGATTATGCATTTAATTTACCTTTGAGAGCCAGTGAAATTGTAAAAAAGCAACAATTATATAATATACTCGAATAGTACGATTTTTCTCGATATGCTGGATCCTGGACACCTGGGCTTTTAGGCGATATTTATGAAATGTCGACAAAATGTTTAATAGAATATTTAGAATCGAATAGTATAACCTTAGGTTCTATTATGCATTTGATTTACCATTGTGAGCCAATGAAATAATAAACAAAACAAAAATTATAAAATATACTCGAATAGTTCAATATTTCTCGATATGCTGGATCCTGGACACCTGGGCATTCGGGCGATATATATGAAATTAATAAAGAATGTTCAATAGAATATTTGGAATCGATTTAAATAACCGTCGGTACGATTATGCATTTGATTTACCTTTGAGAGTCAATGAAATAGTAAACAAAACAAAAATTATAAAATATACTCGAATAGTTCAATTTTTCTCGATATGCTGGATCCTGGACACCTGGGCTTTGGGGCGATATTTATGAAATAAATACAGAATGTTGAATAGAACATTTGGAATCGATTTGAATAACTCTCATTTAAATAATGCATTTTGTCAACCCTTGAGGGCCAGTGAAATAGAAAAAAACCAACAACAATATATAATATACTCGATTAATACGACTTTCCTCCATATGCTGGATCCTGGACACCTGGGCATTCGGGCGATATTTATGAAATTAATACAGAATGTTCAATAGAATATTTGGAATCAATTTAAATAACCGTCAGTACGATTATGCATTTGATTTACCTTTGAGAGCCAGTGAAATATTAAAAAAACAACAATTATATAATATACTCGAATAGTATGATTTTCCTCGATATGCTGGATTCTGGACACCTGGGCTTTTGGGCGATATTTTTGAAATAATAGAGAATGTTCAATAGAACATTTGGAATCGATTTGAATAACCCTCATTTCAATAATGCATTTTATCAACCCTTGAGGACCAGTAAAATAGTAAAAAACCAACAACAATATATAATATACTCGAATAATACGACTTTCCTCCATATGCTGGATACTGGACACCTGGGCATTCGGGCGATATTTATGAAATTAATACAGAATGTTCAATAGAATATTTGGAATCGATTTAAATAACCCTCATTTCAATAATACATTTTGTTAACTCTTAAGGCCCAGTGAAATAGTATAAAAACAACAACAATATATAATATACACGATTAATACGACTTTCCTCCATATGCTGGATCCTGGACACCTGGGCATTCGGGCGATATTTATGAAATTAATTCAGAATGTTCAATAGTATATTTGGAATTGATTTAAATAACCGTCGGTACGATTGTGCATTTAATTTACCTTTGAGAGCCAGTGAAATAGTAAAAAAACAACAATTATATAATATACTCGAATAGTACGATTTTCCTCGATATGCTGGATTCTGGATATCTGGGCTTTTGGGCGATATATATTAACTTAATACAGAATGTTCAATAGAACATTTGGAATCGATTTGAATAACCCTCATTTTAATAATACATTTTGTTAACCCTTGAGGGCCAGTGAAATAGTATAAAAACAACAACAATATATAATACACTCGAATAATACGATTTTCCTCAATATGCTGGATTTTGGACACCTGGGCTATCGGGCGATATTTATGAAATTAATACAGAATGTTCAATAGAAAATTTTGAATCGATTTAAATAACCGTCGATGCAATTATACTTTGATTTACCTTTGAGAGCCCGTGAAATAGTAAAAAAAACAACACATATATATAATACTCGAATAGTACGATTTTTCTCGTTATGCTGGATCCTGGACACCTGGGCATTTGGGCGATATTTTGAAATTAATACAGAATGGTCAATTGAATTTTTGGAATCGACTAAAATAACTTTCGGTGCGATTATGCTTTGATTTACCTTTAAGTGCCAGTGATATAGTAAACAAAACAACAATTATATATTATACTCGAATAGTACGATTTTTCTCGATATGCTGGAACCTGGACACCTGGGCTTTTGGGCGTTATTTTTGAAATAATAGAGAATGTTCAATAGAACATTTGGAATCGATTTGAGTCATCCTTATTTCAATAATGCATTTTGTCAACCCTTGAGGACCAGTGAAATAGTAAATAAAACAACAATTATATAATATACTCGAATAGTACGATTATTCTCGATATGCTGGATCCTGGACACCTGGGCTTTTAGGCGATATTTATGAAATGTCGACAAAATGTTTAATAGAATATTTAGAATCGAATAGTATAACCTTAGGTTCTATTAAGCATTTGATTTACCTTTGTGAGCCAATGAAATAATAAACAAAACAAAAATTATAAAATATACTCGAATAGTTCAATATTTCTCGATATGCTGGATCCTGGAAACCTGGGCTATTGGGCGATAATTATGAAATTAATACAGAATGTTCAATAAAACATTTGGAATCGAATTATATAACCTTCGGTGGATTATGCATTTGATTAACCTTTGAGAGCCAGTGAAATAGTAAAAGAACAACAATTATTTAATATACTCGAATAGTACGATTTTTATCGATATGCTGGAACCTGGACACCTGGGCTATTAGGCGATGTTTATGAAATTTCGACAAAATGATTAATAGAATATTTTGAATCGAATAGTATAACCTTAGGTTCTATTATGCATTTGATTTACCTGTGAGGGCCAATGAAATATTAAACAAAACAAAAATTATTAAATATACTCGGAAAGTTCAATATTTCTCGACATGCTGGATCCTGGACACCTGGGTTATTGGGCGATATTTATGAAACTAATACAGAATGTTCAATAGAACATTTGGAGTCGATTTGAATAATCCTCATTTCAATAATGCATTTTGGTCAACCCTTGAAGGCCAGTGAAATAGTATAAAAACAACAACAATATATAATACACTCGAATAATACGATTTTCCTCAATATGCTGGATTCTGGACACCTGGGCTCTCGGGCGATATTTATGAAATTAATACAGAATGTTCAATAGAAAATTTTGAATCGATTTAAATAACCGTCGATGCAATTATACTTTGATTTACCTTTGAGAGCCCGTGAAATAGTAAAAAAACAACAATTATATATAATACTCGAATAGTACGATTTTTCTCGATATGCTGGATCCTGGACACCTGGGCTTTCGGGCGATATTTATGAAATTAATACAGAATATTCAATAGAATATTTGGAATCGATTTAAATAACCGTTGATGCGATTATGCTTTGATTTACCTTTGAGAGCCAGTGAAATAGTAATAAAACAACAATTATATAATATATTCGAATAGTACGATTTTTCTCGATATGCTGGATTCTGGATATCTGGGCTTTTGGGCGATATATATTAACTTAATACAGAATGTTCAATAGAACATTTGGAATCGATTTGAATAACCCTCATTTCAATATCGCATTTTTTCAACCCTTGAGGTCCAGTGAAATAGTAAAAAACCAAAAACTATATATTATATACTCGAATAGTACGATTTTCCTCGATATGCTTGGAATCTGGCACCTGGGCTTTTGGGCGATATTTATGAAATTAATACAGAATGTTCAATAGAAAATTTGGAATCGATTTAAATAACCGTCGGTACGATTATGCATTTAATTTACCTTTGAGAGCCAGTGAAATTGTAAAAAAGCAACAATTATATAATATACTCGAATAGTACGATTTTTCTCGATATGCTGGATCCTGGACACCTGGGCTTTTAGGCGATATTTATGAAATGTCGACAAAATGTTTAATAGAATATTTAGAATCGAATAGTATAACCTTAGGTTCTATTATGCATTTGATTTACCATTGTGAGCCAATGAAATAATAAACAAAACAAAAATTATAAAATATACTCGAATAGTTCAATATTTCTCGATATGCTGGATCCTGGACACCTGGGCATTCGGGCGATATATATGAAATTAATAAAGAATGTTCAATAGAATATTTGGAATCGATTTAAATAACCGTCGGTACGATTATGCATTTGATTTACCTTTGAGAGTCAATGAAATAGTAAACAAAACAAAAATTATAAAATATACTCGAATAGTTCAATTTTTCTCGATATGCTGGATCCTGGACACCTGGGCTTTGGGGCGATATTTATGAAATAAATACAGAATGTTGAATAGAACATTTGGAATCGATTTGAATAACTCTCATTTAAATAATGCATTTTGTCAACCCTTGAGGGCCAGTGAAATAGTAAAAAACCAACAACAATATATAATATACTCGATTAATACGACTTTCCTCCATATGCTGGATCCTGGACACCTGGGCATTCGGGCGATATTTATGAAATTAATACAGAATGTTCAATAGAATATTTGGAATCAATTTAAATAACCGTCAGTACGATTATGCATTTGATTTACCTTTGAGAGCCAGTGAAATATTAAAAAAACAACAATTATATAATATACTCGAATAGTACGATTTTCCTCGATATGCTGGATTCTGGACACCTGGGCTTTTAGGCGATATTTTTAAATAATAGAGAATGTTCAATAGAACATTTGGAATCGATTTGAATAACCCTCATTTCAATAATGCATTTTATCAACCCTTGAGGACCAGTAAAATAGTAAAAAACCAACAACAATATATAATATACTCGAATAATACGACTTTCCTCCATATGCTGGATACTGGACACCTGGGCATTCGGGTGATATTTATGAAATTAATACAGAATGTTCAATAGAATATTTGGAATCGATTTAAATAACCCTCATTTCAATAATACATTTTGTTAACCCTTAAGGCCCAGTGAAATAGTATAAAAACAACAACAATATATAATATACTCGAATAATACGATTTTCCTCCATATGCTGGACACCTGGGCATTCGGGCGATATATATGAAATTAATTCAGAATGTTCAATTGTATATTTGGAATTGATTTAAATAACCGTCGGTACGATTGTGCATTTAATTTACCTTTGAGAGCCAGTGAAATAGTAAAAAAACAACAATTATATAATATACTCGAATAGTACGATTTTTCTCGATATGCTGGATCCTGGACACCTGGGCTTTGGGGCGATATTTATGAAATAAATACAGAATGTTGAATAGAACATTTGGAATCGATTTGAATAACTCTCATTTAAATAATGCATTTTGTCAACCCTTGAGGGCCAGTGAAATAGTAAAAAACCAACAACAATATATAATATACTCGATTAATACGACTTTCCTCCATATGCTGGATCCTGGACACCTGGGCATTCGGGCGATATTTATGAAATTAATTCAGAATGTTCAATAGTATATTTGGAATCGATTTAAATGACCGTCGGTACGATTGTGCATTTAATTTACCTTTGAGAGCCAGTGAAATAGTAAACAAAACAACAATTATATAATATACTCGAATAGTACGATTTTTCTCGATATGCTGGAACCTGGACACCTGGGCTATTAGGCGATGTTTATGAAATTTCGACAAAATGATTAATAGAATATTTTGAATCGAATAGTATAACCTTAGGTTCTATTATGCATTTGATTTACCTGTGAGGGCCAATGAAATATTAAACAAAACAAAAATTATTAAATATACTCGGAAAGTTCAATATTTCTCGACATGCTGGATCCTGGACACCTGGGTTATTGGGCGATATTTATGAAACTAATACAGAATGTTCAATAGAACATTTGGAGTCGATTTGAATAATCCTCATTTCAATAATGCATTTTGGTCAACCCTTGAAGGCCAGTGAAATAGTATAAAAACAACAACAATATATAATACACTCGAATAATACGATTTTCCTCAATATGCTGGATTCTGGACACCTGGGCTCTCGGGCGATATTTATGAAATTAATACAGAATGTTCAATAGAAAATTTTGAATCGATTTAAATAACCGTCGATGCAATTATACTTTGATTTACCTTTGAGAGCCCGTGAAATAGTAAAAAAACAACAATTATATATAATACTCGAATAGTACGATTTTTCTCGATATGCTGGATCCTGGACACCTGGGCTTTCGGGCGATATTTATGAAATTAATACAGAATATTCAATAGACTATTTGGAATCGATTTAAATAACCGTTGATGCGATTATGCTTTGATTTACCTTTGAGAGCCAGTGAAATAGTAATAAAACAACAATTATATAATATATTCGAATAGTACGATTTTTCTCGATATGCTGGATTCTGGATATCTGGGCTTTTGGGCGATATATATTAACTTAATACAGAATGTTCAATAGAACATTTGGAATCGATTTGAATAACCCTCATTTCAATATCGCATTTTTTCAACCCTTGAGGTCCAGTGAAATAGTAAAAAACCAAAAACTATATATTATATACTCGAATAGTACGATTTTCCTCGATATGCTTGGAATCTGGCACCTGGGCTTTTGGGCGATATTTATGAAATTAATACAGAATGTTCAATAGAAAATTTGGAATCGATTTAAATAACCGTCGGTACGATTATGCATTTAATTTACCTTTGAGAGCCAGTGAAATTGTAAAAAAGCAACAATTATATAATATACTCGAATAGTACGATTTTTCTCGATATGCTGGATCCTGGACACCTGGGCTTTTAGGCGATATTTATGAAATGTCGACAAAATGTTTAATAGAATATTTAGAATCGAATAGTATAACCTTAGGTTCTATTATGCATTTGATTTACCATTGTGAGCCAATGAAATAATAAACAAAACAAAAATTATAAAATATACTCGAATAGTTCAATATTTCTCGATATGCTGGATCCTGGACACCTGGGCATTCGGGCGATATATATGAAATTAATAAAGAATGTTCAATAGAATATTTGGAATCGATTTAAATAACCGTCGGTACGATTATGCATTTGATTTACCTTTGAGAGTCAATGAAATAGTAAACAAAACAAAAATTATAAAATATACTCGAATAGTTCAATTTTTCTCGATATGCTGGATCCTGGACACCTGGGCTTTGGGGCGATATTTATGAAATAAATACAGAATGTTGAATAGAACATTTGGAATCGATTTGAATAACTCTCATTTAAATAATGCATTTTGTCAACCCTTGAGGGCCAGTGAAATAGTAAAAAACCAACAACAATATATAATATACTCGATTAATACGACTTTCCTCCATATGCTGGATCCTGGACACCTGGGCATTCGGGCGATATTTATGAAATTAATACAGAATGTTCAATAGAATATTTGGAATCAATTTAAATAACCGTCAGTACGATTATGCATTTGATTTACCTTTGAGAGCCAGTGAAATATTAAAAAAACAACAATTATATAATATACTCGAATAGTACGATTTTCCTCGATATGCTGGATTCTGGACACCTGGGCTTTTAGGCGATATTTTTGAAATAATAGAGAATGTTCAATAGAACATTTGGAATCGATTTGAATAACCCTCATTTCAATAATGCATTTTATCAACCCTTGAGGACCAGTAAAATAGTAAAAAACCAACAACAATATATAATATACTCGAATAATACGACTTTCCTCCATATGCTGGATACTGGACACCTGGGCATTCGGGTGATATTTATGAAATTAATACAGAATGTTCAATAGAATATTTGGAATCGATTTAAATAACCCTCATTTCAATAATACATTTTGTTAACCCTTAAGGCCCAGTGAAATAGTATAAAAACAACAACAATATATAATATACTCGAATAATACGATTTTCCTCCATATGCTGGACACCTGGGCATTCGGGCGATATATATGAAATTAATTCAGAATGTTCAATAGTATATTTGGAATTGATTTAAATAACCGTCGGTACGATTGTGCATTTAATTTACCTTTGAGAGCCAGTGAAATAGTAAAAAAACAACAATTATATAATATACTCGAATAGTACGATTTTTCTCGATATGCTGGATCCTGGACACCTGGGCTTTGGGGCGATATTTATGAAATAAATACAGAATGTTGAATAGAACATTTGGAATCGATTTGAATAACTCTCATTTAAATAATGCATTTTGTCAACCCTTGAGGGCCAGTGAAATAGTAAAAAACCAACAACAATATATAATATACTCGATTAATACGACTTTCCTCCATATGCTGGATCCTGGACACCTGGGCATTCGGGCGATATTTATGAAATTAATACAGAATGTTCAATAGAATATTTGGAATCAATTTAAATAACCGTCAGTACGATTATGCATTTGATTTACCTTTGAGAGCCAGTGAAATATTAAAAAAACATAATTATATAATATACTCGAATAGTATGATTTTCCTCGATATGCTGGATTCTGGACACCTGGGCTCTCGGGCGATATTTATGAAATTAATACAGAATGTTCAATAGAAAATTTTGAATCGATTTAAATAACCGTCGATGCAATTATACTTTGATTTACCTTTGAGAGCCCGTGAAATAGTAAAAAAACAACAATTATATATAATACTCGAATAGTACGATTTTTCTCGATATGCTGGATCCTGGACACCTGGGCTTTCGGGCGATATTTATGAAATTAATACAGAATATTCAATAGAATATTTGGAATCGATTTAAATAACCGTTGATGCGATTATGCTTTGATTTACCTTTGAGAGCCAGTGAAATAGTAATAAAACAACAATTATATAATATATTCGAATAGTACGATTTTTCTCGATATGCTGGATTCTGGATATCTGGGCTTTTGGGCGATATATATTAACTTAATACAGAATGTTCAATAGAACATTTGGAATCGATTTGAATAACCCTCATTTCAATATCGCATTTTTTCAACCCTTGAGGTCCAGTGAAATAGTAAAAAACCAAAAACTATATATTATATACTCGAATAGTACGATTTTCCTCGATATGCTTGGAATCTGGCACCTGGGCTTTTGGGCGATATTTAAGAAATTAATACAGAATGTTCAATAGAAAATTTGGAATCGATTTAAATAACCGTCGGTACGATTATGCATTTAATTTACCTTTGAGAGCCAGTGAAATTGTAAAAAAGCAACAATTATATAATATACTCGAATAGTACGATTTTTCTCGATATGCTGGATCCTGGACACCTGGGCTTTTAGGCGATATTTATGAAATGTCGACAAAATGTTTAATAGAATATTTAGAATCGAATAGTATAACCTTAGGTTCTATTATGCATTTGATTTACCATTGTGAGCCAATGAAATAATAAACAAAACAAAAATTATAAAATATACTCGAATAGTTCAATATTTCTCGATATGCTGGATCCTGGACACCTGGGCATTCGGGCGATATATATGAAATTAATAAAGAATGTTCAATAGAATATTTGGAATCGATTTAAATAACCGTCGGTACGATTATGCATTTGATTTACCTTTGAGAGTCAATGAAATAGTAAACAAAACAAAAATTATAAAATATACTCGAATAGTTCAATTTTTCTCGATATGCTGGATCCTGGACACCTGGGCTTTGGGGCGATATTTATGAAATAAATACAGAATGTTGAATAGAACATTTGGAATCGATTTGAATAACTCTCATTTAAATAATGCATTTTGTCAACCCTTGAGGGCCAGTGAAATAGTAAAAAACCAACAACAATATATAATATACTCGATTAATACGACTTTCCTCCATATGCTGGATCCTGGACACCTGGGCATTCGGGCGATATTTATGAAATTAATACAGAATGTTCAATAGAATATTTGGAATCAATTTAAATAACCGTCAGTACGATTATGCATTTGATTTACCTTTGAGAGCCAGTGAAATATTAAAAAAACAACAATTATATAATATACTCGAATAGTACGATTTTCCTCGATATGCTGGATTCTGGACACCTGGGCTTTTAGGCGATATTTTTGAAATAATAGAGAATGTTCAATAGAACATTTGGAATCGATTTGAATAACCCTCATTTCAATAATGCATTTTATCAACCCTTGAGGACCAGTAAAATAGTAAAAAACCAACAACAATATATAATATACTCGAATAATACGACTTTCCTCCATATGCTGGATACTGGACACCTGGGCATTCGGGTGATATTTATGAAATTAATACAGAATGTTCAATAGAATATTTGGAATCGATTTAAATAACCCTCATTTCAATAATACATTTTGTTAACCCTTAAGGCCCAGTGAAATAGTATAAAAACAACAACAATATATAATATACTCGAATAATACGATTTTCCTCCATATGCTGGACACCTGGGCATTCGGGCGATATATATGAAATTAATTCAGAATGTTCAATAGTATATTTGGAATTGATTTAAATAACCGTCGGTACGATTGTGCATTTAATTTACATTTGAGAGCCAGTGAAATAGTAAAAAAACAACAATTATATAATATACTCGAATAGTACGATTTTTCTCGATATGCTGGATCCTGGACACCTGGGCTTTGGGGCGATATTTATGAAATAAATACAGAATGTTGAATAGAACATTTGGAATCGATTTGAATAACTCTCATTTAAATAATGCATTTTGTCAACCCTTGAGGGCCAGTGAAATAGTAAAAAACCAACAACAATATATAATATACTCGATTAATACGACTTTCCTCCATATGCTGGATCCTGGACACCTGGGCATTCGGGCGATATTTATGAAATTAATACAGAATGTTCAATAGAACATTTGGAATCGATTTGAATAACCCTCATTTTAATAATACATTTTGTTAACCCTTGAGGGCCAGTGAAATAGTATAAAAACAACAACAATATATAATACACTCGAATAATACGATTTTCCTCAATATGCTGGATTCTGGACACCTGGGCTATCGGGCGATATTTATGAAATTAATACAGAATGTTCAATAGAAAATTTTGAATCGATTTAAATAACCGTCGATGCAATTATACTTTGATTTACCTTTGAGAGCCCGTGAAATAGTAAAAAAACAACAATTATATATAATACTCGAATAGTACGATTTTTCTCGTTATGCTGGATCCTGGACACCTGGGCATTTGGGCGATATTTTGAAATTAATACAGAATGGTCAATTGAATTTTTGGAATCGACTAAAATAACTTTCGGTGCGATTATGCTTTGATTTACATTTAAGTGCCAGTGATATAGTAAACAAAACAACAATTATATATTATACTCGAATAGTACGATTTTTCTCGATATGCTGGAACCTGGACACCTGGGCTTTTGGGCGTTATTTTTGAAATAATAGAGAATGTTCAATAGAACATTTGGAATCGATTTGAGTCATCCTTATTTCAATAATGCATTTTGTCAACCCTTGAGGACCAGTGAAATAGTAAATAAAACAACAATTATATAATATACTCGAATAGTACGATTATTCTCGATATGCTGGATCCTGGACACCTGGGCTTTTAGGCGATATTTATGAAATGTCGACAAAATGTTTAATAGAATATTTAGAATCGAATAGTATAACCTTAGGTTCTATTATGCATTTGATTTACCTTTGTAAGCCAATGAAATAATAAACAAAACAAAAATTATAAAATATACTCGAATAGTTCAATATTTCTCGATATGCTGGATCCTGGACACCTGGGCATTCGGGCGATATATATGAAATTAATACAGAATGTTAAATAGAATATTTGGAATCGATTTAAATAACCGTCGGTACGATTATGCATTTGATTTACCTTTGAGAGCCAATGAAATAGTAAACAAAACAAAAATTATAAAATATACTCGAATAGTTCAATTTTTCTCGATATGCTGGATCCTGGACACCTGGGCTTTGGGGCGATATTTATGAAATAAATACTGAATGTTGAATAGAACATTTGGAATCGGTTGGAATAACTCTCATTTCAATAATGCATTTTGTCAACCCTTGAGGGCCAGTGAAATAGTAAAAAACCAATTATAATATATTATATACTCGAATAGTACGATTTTTCTCGATATGCTTGGAATCTGGCACCTGGGCTTTTGGGCGATATTTATGAAATTAATTCAGAATGTTCAATAGAATATTTGGAATCGATTTAAATAACCCTCATTTCAATAATGCATTTTGGTCAACCCTTGAAGGCCAGTGAAATAGTATAAAAACAACAACAATATATAATACACTCGAATAATACGATTTTCCTCAATATGCTGGATTCTGGACACCTGGGCTCTCGGGCGATATTTATGAAATTAATACAGAATGTTCAATAGAAAATTTTGAATCGATTTAAATAACCGTCGATGCAATTATACTTTGATTTACCTTTGAGAGCCCGTGAAATAGTAAAAAAACAACAATTATATATAATACTCGAATAGTACGATTTTTCTCGATATGCTGGATCCTGGACACCTGGGCTTTCGGGCGATATTTATGAAATTAATACAGAATATTCAATAGAATATTTGGAATCGATTTAAATAACCGTTCATGCGATTATGCTTTGATTTACCTTTGAGAGCCAGTGAAATAGTAAAAAAACAACAATTATATAATATATTCGAATAGTACGATTTTTCTCGATATGCTGGATTCTGGATATCTGGGCTTTTGGGCGATATATATTAACTTAATACAGAATGTTCAATAGAACATTTGGAATCGATTTGAATAACCCTCATTTCAATATCGCATTTTTTCAACCCTTGAGGTCCAGTGAAATAGTAAAAAACCAAAAACTATATATTATATACTCGAATAGTACGATTTTCCTCGATATGCTTGGAATCTGGCACCTGGGCTTTTGGGCGATATTTATGAAATTAATACAGAATGTTCAATAGAAAATTTGGAATCGATTTAAATAACCGTCGGTACGATTATGCATTTAATTTACCTTTGAGAGCCAGTGAAATTGTAAAAAAGCAACAATTATATAATATACTCGAATAGTACGATTTTTCTCGATATGCTGGATCCTGGACACCTGGGCTTTTAAGCGATATTTATGAAATGTCGACAAAATGTTTAATAGAATATTTAGAATCGAATAGTATAACCTTAGGTTCTATTATGCATTTGATTTACCATTGTGAGCCAATGAAATAATAAACATAACAAAAATTATAAAATATACTCGAATAGTTCAATATTTCTCGATATGCTGGATCCTGGACACCTGGGCATTCGGGCGATATATATGAAATTAATAAAGAATGTTCAATAGAATATTTGGAATCGATTTAAATAACCGTCGGTACGATTATGCATTTGATTTACCTTTGAGAGTCAATGAAATAGTAAACAAAACAAAAATTATAAAATATACTCGAATAGTTCAATTTTTCTCGATATGCTGGATCCTGGACACCTGGGCTTTGGGGCGATATTTATGAAATAAATACAGAATGTTGAATAGAACATTTGGAATCGATTTGAATAACTCTCATTTAAATAATGCATTTTGTCACCCTTGAGGGCCAGTGAAATAGTAAAAAACCAACAACAATATATAATATACTCGATTAATACGACTTTCCTCCATATGCTGGATCCTGGACACCTGGGCATTCGGGCGATATTTATGAAATTAATACAGAATGTTCAATAGAATATTTGGAATCAATTTAAATAACCGTCAGTACGATTATGCATTTGATTTACCTTTGAGAGCCAGTGAAATATTAAAAAAACAACAATTATATAATATACTCGAATAGTACGATTTTCCTCGATATGCTGGATTCTGGACACCTGGGCTTTTAGGCGATATTTTTGAAATAATAGAGAATGTTCAATAGAACATTTGGAATCGATTTGAATAACCCTCATTTCAATAATGCATTTTATCAACCCTTGAGGACCAGTAAAATAGTAAAAAACCAACAACAATATATAATATACTCGAATAATACGACTTTCCTCCATATGCTGGATACTGGACACCTGGGCATTCGGGTGATATTTATGAAATTAATACAGAATGTTCAATAGAATATTTGGAATCGATTTAAATAACCCTCATTTCAATAATACATTTTGTTAACCCTTAAGGCCCAGTGAAATAGTATAAAAACAACAACAATATATAATATACTCGAATAATACGATTTTCCTCCATATGCTGGACACCTGGGCATTCGGGCGATATATATGAAATTAATTCAGAATGTTCAATAGTATATTTGGAATCGATTTAAATGACCGTCGGTACGATTGTGCATTTAATTTACCTTTGAGAGCCAGTGAAATAGTAAACAAAACAACAATTATATAATATACTCGAATAGTACGATTTTTCTCGATATGCTGGATCCTGGACACCTGGGCTTTTAGGCGATATTTATGAAATGTCGACAAAATGTTTAATAGAATATTTAGAATCGAATAGTATAACCTTAGGTTCTATTATGCATTTGATTTACCATTGTGAGCCAATGAAATAATAAACAAAACAAAAATTATAAAATATACTCGAATAGTTCAATATTTCTCGATATGCTGGATCCTGGAAACCTGGGCTATTGGGCGATAATTATGAAATTAATACAGAATGTTCAATAAAACATTTGGAATCGAATTATATAACCTTCGGTGGATTATGCATTTGATTTACCTTTGAGAGCCAGTGAAATATTAAAAAAACAACAATTATATAATATACTCGAATAGTACGATTTTCCTCGATATGCTGGATTCTGGACACCTGGTCTTTTGGGCGATATTTTTGAAATAATAGAGAATGTTCAATAGAACATTTGGAATCGATTTGAATAACCCTCATTTCAATAATGCATTTTATCAACCCTTGAGGACCAGTAAAATAGTAAAAAACCAACAACAATATATAATATACTCGAATAATACGACTTTCCTCCATATGCTGGATCCTGGACACCTGGGCATTCGGGCGATATTTATGAAATTAATTCAGAATGTTCAATAGTATATTTGGAATTGATTTAAATAACCGTCGGTACGATTGTGCATTTAATTTACCTTTGAGAGCCAGTGAAATAGTAAAAAAACAACAATTATATAATATACTCGAATAGTACGATTTTCCTCGATATGCTGGATTCTGGATATCTGGGCTTTTGGGCGATATATATTAACTTAATACAGAATGTTCAATAGAACATTTGGAATCGATTTGAATAACCCTCATTTTAATAATACATTTTGTTAACCCTTGAGGGCCAGTGAAATAGTATAAAAACAACAACAATATATAATACACTCGAATAATACGATTTTCCTCAATATGCTGGATTCTGGACACCTGGGCTATCGGGCGATATTTATGAAATTAATACAGAATGTTCAATAGAAAATTTTGAATCGATTTAAATAACCGTCGATGCAATTATACTTTGATTTACCTTTGAGTGCCCGTGAAATAGTAAAAAAACAACAATTATATATAATACTCGAATAGTACGATTTTTCTCGTTATGCTGGATCCTGGACACCTGGGCATTTGGGCGATATTTTGAAATTAATACAGAATGGTCAATTGAATTTTTGGAATCGACTAAAATAACTTTCGGTGCGATTATGCTTTGATTTACCTTTAAGTGCCAGTGATAAAGTAAACAAAACAACAATTATATATTATACTCGAATAGTACGATTTTTCTCGATATGCTGGAACCTGGACACCTGGGCTTTTGGGCGTTATTTTTGAAATAATAGAGAATGTTCAATAGAACATTTGGAATCGATTTGAGTCATCCTTATTTCAATAATGCATTTTGTCAACCCTTGAGGACCAGTGAAATAGTAAATAAAACAACAATTATATAATATACTCGAATAGTACGATTTTTCTCGTTATGCTGGATCCTGGACACCTGGGCATTCGGGCGATATATATGAAATTAATACAGAATGTTAAATAGAATATTTGGAATCGATTTAAATAACCGTCGGTACGATTATGCATTTGATTTACCTTTGAGAGCCAATGAAATAGTAAACAAAACAAAAATTATAAAATATACTCGAATAGTTCAATTTTTCTCGATATGCTGGATCCTGGACACCTGGGCTTTGGGGCGATATTTATGAAATAAATACTGAATGTTGAATAGAACATTTGGAATCGGTTGGAATAACTCTCATTTCAATAATGCATTTTGTCAACCCTTGAGGGCCAGTGAAATAGTAAAAAACCAATTATAATATATTATATACTCGAATAGTACGATTTTTCTCGATATGCTTGGAATCTGGCACCTGGGCTTTTGGGCGATATTTATGAAATTAATTCAGAATGTTCAATAGAAAATTTGGAATCGATTTAAATGACCGTCGGTACGATTGTGCATTTAATTTACCTTTGAGAGCCAGTGAAATAGTAAACAAAACAACAATTATATAATATACTCGAATAGTACGATTTTTCTCGATATGCTGGATCCTGGACACCTGGGCTTTTAGGCGATATTTATGAAATGTCGACAAAATGTTTAATAGAATATTTAGAATCGAATAGTATAACCTTAGGTTCTATTATGCATTTGATTTACCATTGTGAGCCAATGAAATAATAAACAAAACAAAAATTATAAAATATACTCGAATAGTTCAATATTTCTCGATATGCTGGATCCTGGAAACCTGGGCTATTGGGCGATAATTATGAAATTAATACAGAATGTTCAATAAAACATTTGGAATCGAATTATATAACCTTCGGTGGATTATGCATTTGATTTACCTTTGAGAGCCAGTGAAATATTAAAAAAACAACAATTATATAATATACTCGAATAGTACGATTTTCCTCGATATGCTGGATTCTGGACACCTGGTCTTTTGGGCGATATTTTTGAAATAATAGAGAATGTTCAATAGAACATTTGGAATCGATTTGAATAACCCTCATTTCAATAATGCATTTTATCAACCCTTGAGGACCAGTAAAATAGTAAAAAACCAACAACAATATATAATATACTCGAATAATACGACTTTCCTCCATATGCTGGATACTGGACACCTGGGCATTCGGGTGATATTTATGAAATTAATACAGAATGTTCAATAGAATATTTGGAATCGATTTAAATAACCCTCATTTCAATAATACATTTTGTTAACCCTTACGGCCCAGTGAAATAGTATAAAAACAACAACAATATATAATATACTCGAATAATACGATTTTCCTCCATATGCTGGACACCTGGGCATTCGGGCGATATATATGAAATTAATTCAGAATGTTCAATAGTATATTTGGAATTGATTTAAATAACCGTCGGTACGATTGTGCATTTAATTTACCTTTGAGAGCCAGTGAAATAGTAAAAAAACAACAATTATATAATATACTCGAATAGTACGATTTTTCTCGATATGCTGGATCCTGGACACCTGGGCTTTGGGGCGATATTTATGAAATAAATACAGAATGTTGAATAGAACATTTGGAATTGATTTGAATAACTCTCATTTAAATAATGCATTTTGTCAACCCTTGAGGGCCAGTGAAATAGTAAAAAACCAACAACAATATATAATATACTCGATTAATACGACTTTCCTCCATATGCTGGATCCTGGACACCTGGGCATTCGGGCGATATTTATGAAATTAATACAGAATGTTCAATAGAATATTTGGAATCAATTCAAATAACCGTTAGTACGATTATGCATTTGATTTACCTTTGAGAGCCAGTGAAATATTAAAAAAACAACAATTATATAATATACTCGAATAGTACGATTTTCCTCGATATGCTGGATTCTGGACACCTGGGCTTTTGGGCGATATTTTTGAAATAATAGAGAATGTTCAATAGAACATTTGGAATCGATTTGAATAACCCTCATTTCAATAATGCATTTTATCAACCCTTGAGGACCAGTGAAATAGTAAAAAAACAACAATTATATAATATACTCGAATAGTACGATTTTCCTCGATATGCTGGATTCTGGATATCTGGGCTTTTGGGCGATATATATTAACTTAATACAGAATGTTCAATAGAACATTTGGAATCGATTTGAATAACCCTCATTTTAATAATACATTTTGTTAACCCTTGAGGGCCAGTGAAATAGTATAAAAACAACAACAATATATGATATACTCGAATAATACGATTTTCCTCCATATGCTGGACACCTGGGCATTCGGGCGATATATATGAAATTAATTCAGAATGTTCAATAGAAAATTTGGAATCGATTTAAATGACCGTCGGTACGATTGTGCATTTAATTTACCTTTGAGAGCCAGTGAAATAGTAAACAAAACGACAATTATATAATATACTCGAATAGTACGATTTTTCTCGATATGATGGATTCTGGACACCTGGGCTTTTGGGCGATAATTATGAAATTTGGTCAAAATGTTCAATAGAAAATTTGGATTCGATTTATATAACAGTCGGTGCGATTTTGCATTTGATTTACCTTTGAGCGCCAGTGAAATAGTAAACAAAATAACAATTATATAATATTCTCCAATAGTACGATTTTCCTTCATATGCTGGATTTTAGGCGATTTTTATGAAATTAATACAGAATGTTCAATTGAATTTTTGGAATCGACTCAAATAGCTTTCGGTGTGATTATGCATTTGATTTACCTTTGAGAGCCAGTGAAATAGTAAAAAACAACAATTATATATAATACTCGAATAGTACGATTTTTCTCGTTATGCTGGATCCTGGACACCTGGGCATTTGGGCGATATTTTGAAATTAATACAGAATGGTCAATTGAATTTTTGGAATCGACTAAAATAACTTTCGGTGCGATTATGCTTTGATTTACCTTTAAGTGCCAGTGATATAGTAAACAAAACAACAATTATATATTATACTCGAATAGTACGATTTTTCTCGATATGCTGGAACCTGGACACCTGGGCTTTTGGGCGTTATTTTTGAAATAATAGAGAATGTTCAATAGAACATTTGGAATCGATTTGAGTCACCCTTATTTCAATAATGCATTTTGTCAACCCTTGAGGACCAGTGAAATAGTAAATAAAACAACAATTATATAATATACTCGAATAGTACGATTTTTCTCGATATGCTGGATCCTGGACACCTGGGCTTTTAGGCGATATTTATGAAATGTCGACAAAATGTTTAATAGAATATTTAGAATCGAATAGTATAACCTTAGGTTCTATTATGCATTTGATTTACCATTGTGAGCCAATGAAATAATAAACAAAACAAAAATTATAAAATATACTCGAATAGTTCAATTTTTCTCGATATGCTGGATCCTGGACACCTGGGCTTTGGGGCGATATTTATGAAATAAATACAGAATGTTGAATAGAGCATTTGGAATCGGTTGGAATAACTCTCATTTCAATAATGCATTTTGTCAACCCTTGAGGGCCAGTGAAATAGTAAAAAACCAATTATAATATATTATATACTCGAATAGTACGATTTTTCTCGATATGCATGGAATCTGGCACCTGGGCATTTGGGCGATATATATGAAATTATACAGAATGTTCAATAGAAAATATGGAATCGATTTAAATAACCTTCGGTGGATTATGCATTTGATTTACCTTTGAGAGCCAGTGAAATATTATACAAAACAAATATTAAATAATAGACTCGAATAGTACGATTTGTCTTGATATGATGGATTCTGGACACCTGGGCTTTTGGTCGCTATTTATGAAATTTGGTCAAAATGTTCAATAGAAAATTTGGATTCGATTTAAATAACCGTCGGTGCGATTTTGCATTTGATTTACCTTTGAGAGCCAGTGAAATAGTAAACAAAACGACAATTATATAATATACTCGAATAGTACGATTTTTCTCGATATGATGGATTCTGGACACCTGGGCTTTTGGGCGATAATTATGAAATTTGGTCAAAATGATCAATAGAAAATTTGGATTCGATTTATATAACAGTCGGTGCGATTTTGAATTTGATTTACCTTTGAGCGCCAGTGAAATAGTAAACAAAATAACAATTATATAATATTCTCCAATAGTACGATTTTCCTCCATATGCTGGATTTTAGGCGATTTTTATGAAATTAATACAGAATGTTCAATTGAATTTTTGGAATCGACTCAAATAGCTTTCGGTGTGATTATGCATTTGATTTACCTTGAGAGCCAGTGAAATAGTAAAAAAAACAACAATTATATAATATACTCGAATAGTA
>JASXSY010003107.1:0-204431 GCA_034509805.1 Sipha maydis | reverse complement strand
GGTCAATTAGGTGCAATTTGTTTGTTTCCTGAATACTTATCATCTCAACAAATAAAGTCTATTTATGATTTGGGTATAAAAATTATAAACTAAATTAATTTAATCTCATTATTTCTAATTTATATAACCATTCATTTAGGTCCTAATTATTCTTCACTTAGTACAATGGATGATTCAACATGTGATATATTAGGACTTTTTAATAGATCAGTGATTTATTTTAGTCCTACGGCAGCTTCTAGTCGTGTTACAGCTTTAGATTTAAGTCAAAAAAATAAAACCAATGCTCGTCTTACAGCTGCTGTTTATAAATGTTCACCCATACAAGTAAATTTTATAATAAAATTATTTATTTATTTAATCAACAACAATTGTTTCTGTTCTAGGATGTAATTAATATGATTGGAGGTCTATATGTCTTATTTCCAATCTTAGAAAGTCAAGTTTTGAATGAAAATGAACATTTGGGTTTATTATCATTAGACCATACAAACACAGAATTGTCTATAGATTTAGAAGATGTCTCATCTCTTCGATCATATTCTTTAGGTGTGTATGATTTTATTATGAAATCAATAGTTAAACCCAGTGAATAAGCTTAGTGTAGTAATTGGATAAATAATGGTGCTAGTATAGCGTGCGATCTACCAGCTTGTTTTTGGAAATATAAAATTTAAAATATAAAATATAAAAATCATCCACATAAAATAAATTTTGTTTTAGATAATTTAGTCGTCGTTAATGATATGTATGTCGCCCGCGTATTATCCACATAATATAAGTTTCGTTTTAAACAATTTAGTCATCATTAATTATGTATGTCCATACCGCATCTGCAAGGTGTATAAGTAATAGGCAAGGCTGGGCATTAACGAATTAAAAGTTAAAATTAAGTTAAAAAATTAAGTTTTTAACTTAATTTTAACTCTTTATTTTTTTTCTAATTAACTTTTACTTTAATAAGTTACTTTTTTTAAGATTAATGTGTTAACTTCAAATTAATTTTATTCAAAAACATCTAAATTACGTTAATTTTCGTCTAAAGAATAATGCAAATTTTTGAATGAGGTTTTTAGAAAAGTAGGTTTTACGATAAAGTTACATTTTTTTTTCAAAGTTAATGTTTAACTGAACGAGTTAACGAAAAAATATGAGTTACTTTTAACTTAATTTAACTTTATTATTTTAAAATAATTTAACTTATCGAGTTAAAAAAAATCATTAGCTTATCTAGCCAATGGGTAGATCACAGGTAGACCACACGTAAGCGGTAGATCGCACGCTACACTAGCACCTAAATAATTTACTTGTGATATGTATAAATATCTAAAATATATCATTAAAATATAAATTTGAAAGTTTAATATATTTATATAGGTCTACCTAATATAAGTTATTAATAAATTAACAAAGTAATAATATAATATAATATTATATTTATAATATAATGTCCACATTGAACACATTCTAGTATAACCAAATGTGTATTGTTTTTTGTTGTTGATAAATTTGAAATATGTTTTAATGTATTGTCAAGGCTTTAAATTGTCTATACTTGCTAACAATTTCAATACTATTCTGATACATCATAAGAATTGAGACAAGTCAGTTATTGTTTCAAAATTTATTCTTTTTACTGTTTTAGTATATAATATTAAAAGTAATGATATTGTTTAATCAAAATTTATCATTAAAATTTGTTCATATAAATTTAAAATTTAATGTTATAATTTATATTTTAATTTTAATTATTATAAAATTTGTAGATATTGTTATGTTAAATTTATAATGTTATTAACACATTCAATATTAATTTTAATTCTGCATTTTCAAAATATTTTCTTTGCTAAATTAATTATTTTATTTTCAGATGAAAGACTTGAATTACATCCAATTGGCTTATTACTTATTTTAATAAAAAATCTTATGAAAGGAAATTTAGTTGGTCAAGAACAACTTTTAAGAAAAAATGGCATACCAATTTTAGGAGAATTACTTACCAAAGTATATAATATTTGTTTAAAATGTAAATGTAAATTAAATTTTATTTTTTTTATGTATAGGTTCCTTCTGATAAAATGGATTTGCAGATGTTAGAAGCATTACAGTTGTTTATGGAATCTCTTCAAGAAATTTCTAACATTCAATTATTAAGAGCATTTTATCAGCACATCCTCTTTAACTTTTCTATTTGGTGTAGATGTTCTTTTAATGTGCAGATCGGTAATATTTTTGACATTGCAACTACTATTATATATTTATATCACTTTGATTATATGTATTGTAGGTATAGTTAAGATAATATATTTATTAATAAAAAATGATCGTAAATCATTTCGAAAACGATTTGGTGTTCAATACTTTTTGGATACAATAAGAACATATTATACCACATGTGATGTATTATCAGTCAATCATATTACAGTACTTAGAGCATCATTGTTGGATATTGTTCGATTTTATATTTTAAAAGAAGTTACATTACCTGATGTTGATACTATTATACGGTATCTCATAACTTGTAGATCTGAAACTATGGTAATTAATATAATTTTTTTTATTCATAAATGAAATATTTACTAGAATTTTTTTTTTAATAAAATAAACTTTATTCTTAAATAAAACTTAACTATATAACACATTTTATATTTACTTTGTTTTAGATAATTGAATTATTAGACTTGTTGATAAAACAATTAGAAACTGAATCGTGTAAAGATCAATTGTTCTTATTGATGTATGAACCTCAAGCTGCTGATATTTTATATTGCATTTTAATTGAAAAATCCATAAGTATGTTAGCTAAACAAAAAGTCTTAAAGGTATTTTTTTGTTTTGTTTTTATAATATAAAACTTAATATAAAATTACTATAGTTACTATTTTTAGATCCTGTCAGTATTACTTAGAACCAAGTATGTATATGAACGACAGAAGAGTAATTTACGTTTACAAAACTCTAACTATGGATTATACCCGGGATTTATATCATTACTTCCAGATTTTCAGAATTTATCCATGGAAGTAACATTAATGATGTTTGATCAAGTTTCACTATCAGGTATACTTATTTAAATATGTAAATATGTTTGTACAGTAAACTTGATTAAATTATTATACTATTTAGATTCGGTATGCACATACCCTGCAATTTTGTCTATTCTTCATCGATTAGCATATGAAGATATTGACATCAAATTAGAAGTTGCTCGAAAATTACTAGCAATGATTTACATGTGCCCAAATTCAGCTAAAACGATCGCTAAACAACCTGGTTGGCAAGATTGTGTAACACGTCTATTAGTACATCGATTAGCCGAAGGAAAAACATCTCATAACAAAGATTTAATGAGTTTTGATGACCAAGATGTTCAAAAAAATAATAATAAAATATTAAGGTGGAGATCTTACCCTAATATTTTAAAAGCTAAACATTCATCTTTGAAAAGATGGAATTCTATGTTTGAGTTTGAAGCTAATTTTTCTGATAATATCATTAACCAAAACTCAATATCAACACTAAAAAATTTTACAGACGCTGCTAATTTTATAGAGAATGAAATAAAAGGTAGGTATACAAAAAATATTTAAGGTTTATTAATATATTGTATCTGTTTATTTTAGGTGTAGCAGGATCCGTATCAGCAGTTGTTGTTGATAATCTTCAATATGCTTCAGAAAACTTGAGTTCTGCAGTGAATACAGTTGGTTTAGTTGTTAGTGATAATATTCAAATGGCATCTGATAATTTAGCACTTGCAATGAATAGTGTTAGTGGTAATATTCATTCAGCCACTAGTAATTTATCATTAGCTGTTACATCTGCATATTCAATATTTAAACAAAAAACTACTGAAATACAAGTAAGTTGAACGAATAATTTATTAAAATTTTACATATTTTTCACATATTAATTTTGAAGGAAATTGGAGAAAGTGCCAAAGAACGAATTAAAAAATATGCATTGTACTCACCTCAATCTGGAAGAAATATTATTGATGAAGACAAAGCTCAATTAATGACAAAGCAATTATTGGTTGAGTTAGGTCTTGATGTAGATACTTACAGTAATAGCAATAGGTATGTTTGAGAAATTTTTTTTATTTATGTAACTTTTTTTGAAGATCTACAAAAATTCAAGGATAAAATAAGATAAAAATAAAAGGATAAAATTTCAAGGATTTCACATATTTTGTTTTTTATTTTATTTTTGTGTATACATAAATGCTATACACAGATTATTGTAGTTATTGTATGGTTTTTTTAAATAAAAATATAATGTTAATATTTTGTCTATTTAATGTCTGTTTATGTTAAAATATTTTCTGTTTTAGATCCATATCTAGTAGCCTTGAAGATATATCATCAATAAAATCTTCAATTGCTCCTGATAATCGCTCAATAAGCTCCGGAATTGCTATGTCTGATAATGCATCATTAGCTTGTGAAGACGCTGAAAGCAGTGATCATAATGGCTTTGACAATATCAAGTGATTAATTTTTTACATTTAATATCGGTTATTTTATATATAAATGAAAATTAAGATTTATTAATTTAAAGTGGATGTATATATTTAATTATATATTTTTTAAATAGAAAAAAATACTTTTCTTTTTAAATATATTTTTTACTAATAAATAATATTTTGTAAACTGCTTTGTAAATCTTGAAATTTGGTTTTTAAATTTAGCTTTATATGTTTTAATTCAGTTTTAAATGAAATATCTCAGTTTAAATATTATTTAAGTTGATTTTTCAATAATAATAATTAAAGAATCAAGTATTTTATGATTTTTTTTTAAAAATTAAAACATACTTTTTATTTTATAGTCCATGGCAAGAATATGCTAGCACTAAAACTGAAAATAAAGAAAAAGATTTATGTTCGTTAGTAGAAAATATATTATTTGTTGTTATGTGGCGAGGAGTTAATATTCACAATAAAAATTGTTGGAAGGTAAATTTTTGTTACGCTTGATATTCTATAATAATAAGAAAATTATTGTTATGTATTTACCATTTTTAGGAACGCGGTCAAGTTATGGCATGCATAAATATGTTAAGTTTAAACAATATGTTGTATTGTTCTCATTTAGAACTTAAGCTACATATTTTAGAAAAGGCTGTTGAAGCAGTACTAAGCGATCTTCATGATTCTGGTTCAACTGTTGAATGTGATCATGCTAAAATAGAAAACATTGGTCAGCTTATAGGATTGGTATATGATTTAGTTGTGTTAGATCCAAATCCAAATTTTGATAAAAAGTGTTCAGTAAAATTGCTTGATGGATGTATTAAATTAATTGAACAGTTATCTATTTTCGGAGATAATCAAGAACTTTACAATAAAGATATTGCAATGAAAACTTATGGTAAGATTTTAATTTTATTAATCTAACAATTTTAAAAGTTTAATATGACTATCATTCTTTTTTTCATGCCAAACGTACTTTATTGTTGATTCTCATGTTTCTTTCTATTTCATAACTGTTAGATGATAAATGTATTTAATAAAATATAAATATTATATGAAAACATATCTGTATTACTCTCAATAAAATTTGTCTGATTTTGTTTTAAGGCATTGACGTATGCTACACTATTCTCAAGTATGTTTACCCATTATAGGATATATATTCATATTATATGTATTAGTGCTCTTGATACCCGGGTATTACGGGTATTACCCGATTTACAAAATTTCGGGTACCTGTTTTGAATTGGGTACCCGTTATGGATCGGGTACCCGTTATGATTTGTATACTTATTACTAGAGCTGAGATTTGTATGTAAATACATTTTTTTTTTTAAAACATGATAAATTAATTAACTATTGTAAATGATAAATTTGTTTCATATGATTTACAATAAATTAAGAAATATTTAATTTTACATATTTTTACATATTCCGTAAATTTTGACTACAATTCCAATATGTATTTATAATTCGATAATAGTAAAAGTGTATATAAGAATATGAAAGTATTAATAACTAGATTTTAGTTTATCTTATCTGTTTCTGTTCGATGACCATAGCTTAATGATCTTAGGTATGTTAAAGTATGTATATCTTAAATTATATTTTTATAGATAATTTTTATATTTTCTTAGATATTTTTTATTCGAATAATTGTGTAATGTATAATTTAATACTGATTACCTCTTAGGAGTTAAGACTTAGCTAAACCGTTTACGTATATCAAAAACTATCGGGTACCCGAAAATTTTGGGTAAAGGGTACCCACTACCCGAAAACATTGACTACCCACAAAATCGGGTATTACCTGGATAAACGGTTACCCTGGTATTACCCACATCAAATCAAAAGCACTAATATGTATACAACTTAGGTAAAAAAAAATAAAAAAATAAATTTGATTTATTATTCAATACTCAGGAGTTATCATAGTGTAGAAATAACTAATCATACAATATTTTGTTGTTATTCTATTTTACTATGGGATTATAAGTAACATTTCTCTATTTGTTTTAAAAAAATGAATAATTGTTCAAGTAAAAAATATATATTATTTATTCAGCTGTTAATGAATATCTATATTTTATGAAAAATTCGCATTATATTGAGAAAAACTAGAAAAGAACCCCTTCTCCCAACTATTTTTTTTTTTTTTAATTGTAAATACATTGATTATTAAAATAAAAAATATATTAGTTCTAACCTTGTTTTATAAGAATATTAATATATTGAGTAATTTAAAATTTGAAAACGGTTTTGTTACTGAATTGAATATTTTAATATAGGACTTTTGTTGAGCTGCTCTTCAAGTCCTAATATGGAAATTTGTGCTATGGCAACAGTCAAGTTACACACAATACTACAAACAAGTAATATATCTGTAATAGAAGTTGAATGTTACTTATTACGTTCAGCGAATGGCATTTTACAAAAAGCTCTTAAAGGTAAATAAAAATTAATATTTTTTCAACAAGATTGAAAGTAGTAATTTAAGTTTATTAGCATTTTAAAATCTGATTTGAATTTTTCATTAATTCTACTTTTAGAAGTTACTTTCCAACATTTTTATTTTTTTTATTACACATTTTTTAGAATTTATAGGAAAAATGACAAAAGTGAGAAATGTATTCTTAATTAGTTTTTAAAATATTTTTTGCATTATTAGATTTACTCTTTTTATTGCCCATATAAATATTAATAATATATTAATATTAATTTAATAATAAAATTAAAAAATTTTATAATTTGTTTTAGATGAGAACATGGAGCGTTATTCTTTTATTTTACCATTAATTAAAACACTCATTACTAAATTATCTGAACCACTTAATATTTCTAATTCTGAACTTCCCAATTTGACAGAAGTCTTATACAGTGGTAATTTTTATGACAGATTTTTACCATATTGCTCCACTGAAGAATGGACAGTGTTTGTCGAAACTAAGGTAAGTGTTGATTTTAAAAATTATTATTACTACTGTTTACGAGTATATTGAAACAGTAAATAGTACACAATGTCTGAAATTTAAAATGTTATTACATAGATATATCCAGAATATTTTAAAGGCAGGTATAAGTATGTATTTATTTGAAACCTAAATAATTTATATATGAATAATAATATAAATTTTGATGGGTATTTGCATTCAAAACATTTCCCTATCTTTGCATTGACAGATGTTTTGTGATAGGTAATTTTTACAATAATTTTTGAAAAAACCATTTTTATTACCAGTTTTTTTAAGGTTATAATATTTGGTACTTTTTGTGAATCTTCAAAAATAAAAATTAAAAAAGTTTTTAATTTTTATAATTTGCATTTTGACATTGATTACAATTATATTTAAGATATGTACAATTTAATATAATTATTGATTTTACTAATTTAAATTAAACAATTTATATAATAGAAACATATACATTTTTCATTAAGATAAATATATCTTAGATGTTAGTGTATTATAATATCTTTTAAACATGAGATTATTGTATTGTTTTTGAATCAAATATTTTTATTAGTAATAAGTAAGGTTTGATTCATTCTGTTTTAACAAGATTTTGACATTGTTGTATCAGTAATATAAGTATTGTTTATAGTACTTTTATTCATTACAATTTAATTTAAATAAAATGGTTGGTTAGATTTAATACAAATTAAATGTGATACTTACATACTATTTCTAAGTAAAAAAAACACACATTTTTATACTTGCATTTAAAAAGTGTGTTTTTATCACAATTTTTCTATTATATTACACCAGTACTTTTTAGTCATCTAGGTGATTATACTTTAATTTATTGATTTGTGAATTAATTTTACTTTTAGTTTAACATATAAAAAAAAATTACATATTACGTATAAAATACTATGTTTGGTTAAATATAATATAATTACACAAATATTTCTTAATATATAATACATACATTTATAATTTAAGTGACTGACCATTAATATTGGCAAACAATTGTTTTGGTATTTGACAACATTTCAGATTTTATAATATAATACAAAATTATATCACACTGTCTTCAAAACTCGAGGCAAGATAATAATATATTTTTAACATTAGTTAAAAAGAGTATGTTAATATAAAAATAAAAACAGAACAGTAAAACAGTAATTTACTAATAATGCGATTTTATTATCTAATGCTTTCTGTAATCTTCCATTGATTGTCAGAATATGTATGAGCATTTACATTTTGATTAGAATTAGATTCAAAATGTTTATGATTGATTGGAAGATTGTCATCTAATGAACTTAGGCTATCATTGACTTGAGAAGGAGATTCTTCATAGTTGAAACTAAAAATTTTTTTGGGTGCTTGAAAACCTGTGTCTGGCTTTTGTGTACTCTTAGTTATGTACTTCAAGTATGCATTTAGTTTATCATTTACGACCACTTTTTTTCCCTTTAACTTATCATCTGAATTAGTATCAGTATCAGTGTTTTCTGAAGATTCTTTGTAACGCCTTTGTAATGTATTGGATGGTGTTGTTTGTGTATCTGGACTTTGAGTGTTGTATTGGGATTGAACAACATGAAACGAGTCTTTAGATGATTTATTTACATCTCTAGTGTTCGTAGGTTCTCCATATGAATCTACCAATGAAAATTGAGAATTTTCTTCTGGATATGAAACAGAATTTGATATACTGCTATAAGAACCTTGGATATCTCCATTGCTTCCTTTAGGAGAACCATAAGTAATTGATGGTACTCTTGAAAGTTCCTTATTTAAAGATTGTAAACCATAAGTAACTGAAGGTATTGGTGCACTAAATTGTGTACGAGAACTAAACAAACTTGCTATATTAAATGGGTCTATGCCATCATTTTGAGAACTGGATCCAAATGAACTATATGAGCCAGATGTTGGGGTGTCATATGATGATGATGGTTCACTGTATGAACCTGAAGGTGAGCTAGGTATACCATATGAATTCGAAGGTGCACTGGAAGGTGCGCCATACGAATTTGAAGGTCCACTAGAAGGTGCACCATATAAACTTGAAGGACCACTAGAAGGGGCACCGTATGAATTTGAAGGTCCACTAGAAGGTGCACCATACGAATTTGATGGTGCACTAGGAGGTGCTCCATATGAATTTGATGGTGCACTAGAAGGTGCGCCATACGAATTTGATGGTGAACTAGGAGGTGCTCCATATGAATTTGATGGTGCACTAGAAGGTGCGCCGTACGAATTTGATGGTGGATTAGGTGGTGCTCCATACGAATTTGATGGTGGACTAGGAGGTGCACCATATGAATTTGATGGTGCACTAGAAGGTGCGCCATACGAATTTGATGGTGGACTAGGAGGTGCTCCATATGAATTTGATGGTGCACTAGAAGGTGCGCCGTACGAATTTGATGGTGGACTAGGTGGTGCTCCATACGAATTTGATGGTGGACTAGGAGGTGCACCATACAAATTTGAGGGCCCACTAGAAGGTGCTCCATATGAATTTGAAGGTACGTTTGAAGGCGCTCCATAAGAAGTTGAAGGTCCGTTTGAAGGTGCTCCATAAGAAGATGAAGGTCCGTTAGAAGGGGCTTCGTATGAATTAGATGGGGTAATTGATATAGAATGACTAGAAGAGGGTGCGTTATAACTATTTGTTGGTACTCCATATGATGTTGCCGGTGGTGATGGTGCTCCATAAGAAGAAGATGGCAATGATGGTGCTCCATAAGAAGAAGATGGCAATGCTGGTGCTCCATAAGAAGAAGATGGCAGTGATGGTGCTCCATATGAAGATGAAGGTTTTGACGGTGCACCATAAGAAGAAGATGGCGATGGAACGTTATAAGTTAACGAAGGAAAAGATTTAGAGGAAGTTATTCCGAATGAAGATGCAGGTGGAGCTCCATAGGAAGTTGCTGGTGGAGCTCTATAGGAAGATGCAGGTGGAGCTCCATAGGAAGATGCAGGTGGAGCTCCATATGATGATGGTGGTGGCGCTCCATATGACGGTGATGGTGGTGTTCCATATGAAGACGACGGTGGAGGTCCTTGTGGAGCTACTGATGGCACTCCATATGAAGACGAAGGAGGAGATCCGAATGAAAGTGAAGAAGGTGTTCCATATGAGGATGATGGAGGTGCCCCATATGACGATGATGGTGGAGCTCCATATGAAGTTGATGGAGGTGCCCCATACGACGACGAGGGGGGTGCCCCATACGATGATGATGGAGGAGCTCCATATGAGCTTGATGGCGGAGCTCCATATGAAGCTGATGGTGGTGCACCATATTTGGAGGATGGAGGTGCTCCATACGAAGATGATGGTGGAGCTCCGTATGAGCTTGATGGTGGAGCTCCATATGAGCTTGATGGTGGTGCACCATATGAAGATGATGGTGGAGCTCCATATGAAATTGATGGTGGTGCACCATATGAGGTCGATGGAGGTGCTCCGTATGAATTCGACTGTTTAGAAGGAGGTCCATAAACAGGTTTAGATGGTCCAAAAGATGGTTTTGATGGAGGGCCATATGATGGTTTTGGTGGTCCATATTTTGGCTTTGGGGGTGGTCCATATGCTGGTTTTGGAGGTCCATAATTTGGTTTTGGAGGTCCATAACTGGGCTTTGGTGGACCATATTTTGGTTTCGGTGGAGGTCCATATTTAGGTTTTGGTGGTGGGCCATAAGCTTGTTTAGGTCGTCCACTAGATTTTGGTGGTCCATAAACAGGTCTTGGTCTTGATTGTTTTGGTGGACCATATTTTGAAGGAGGTTCTCTTCGTATTCTCACATGTGTTTCATTTCCAGTTTCTTCTACGCTGTGGACACTTATTAAAGTAGTCAGTAGAAATATCTGTAAAAATAATAAATACTTCCATAATTGAAATTCAATGCAAGTAGAAAATCTGCGGTTTAAAATACTATTAAAAGTGTCAAAAAATCAATTGAAGTGAAAGTGTTGTTACAAATAGTATTTTCTACCAAGAAAAAATAAGTAATAATGATTAAATCATAGATGACATTTTGAAAACCAAAAATAATTATTTTTAGACAAATGTTCTATTTTACATTTCTATAAAGCTAAATTTATAGTATGTCCATTTAACATGTTATTTATAATAATATTTAATCTTTGATTGAATTCGGAAAATAAACTAATTGTTTTTTTGTAGTTGGTACTAACATTATATATTTGTATTGCTCTTAATCTAATTTATCGTTCATTTTTTTTTCTAAGATGTTAACTTAAATGCATTTAATAAAATTGTATTAAACTGATTAAGTAAATAATTTTAATTATTATTTTTAAATATTTATAAAAAAATAAATAAAAGTGCATTAACTTTAATTACACAAGTTTAAAATTATATAATTAATTTATAAGAAGTAATACTTAAATGAATGAGAAGTGTTTACATATATGTACTTACGAGTATAATATATATATATATATATATATATATATATATATATTTACACTTATATATTATACATACATATTATGTACTTATATATTATTAGAATTTTTTTGAAATATGATTGAAGGCAAAATGACGGAAAAATTATTTAATTTTACATTTTTATTTTTTATTAGTTTTTAAACTTAGACATTAATATTTACTTTATATACACTTAGTGTTCATGATTTTATCTTACTCTACCATATTACCTTTCGAGGGTGTTACTTTTTAATAAATAATTAAATTATAGTAAATATTTATAATTTGTCTAAACATTTTTGAAATGTAAAGTAAAAAGCAATTAATTAAAAAAAAAATATTTTGAGTCTAGATAATACTTGTATATATTAAGAATTTGATATAATTCTTATTATTTTTATTTTGTATTTAAATGTATTTTCCGTTAAGGGTTTAAGGTTCTTTATATCAATTTTTGTATGTTGACTTTCTGTCGAATGAAAATTAAATATTTAATTCATTACGATTGAAATTGTTATAGTACATAATATTTTAATTTTCAAAAATTTAAATTCCTATAATATTTTAATTCGAAAAAATAAGAATTTAAAAATTTATAATTACTATTATTTAAAAAAATTAATGCCTTCTACTTCGAAATTTGATTTAAAATTTCATTACAAGGTTAGCCTTTATATCAACTATCAAGACTATTGGATCGACATTTTGTTTTGATACCTTATTTGAAAAATTATTTGACAATTATCAATAATACATTATTGAAATATGTGTTAAAATTATATTGAATAAATAGAAACAGTTATAAGATAACTTTCTTTTTTCAATATTGATTTTTTAAGATATTTAACACTTAAAATAGTAACAATTAGGTAATTGTATTATTACATTCTGCGTTCAAAACTATCTTTCAAATACATTTTTACTTCCAAATTTAAACCAATCATGCAATACCCGGAATCAGTAACATCCGATAGTAACATACCTCCCATTGTATCTTAGACAGATTTTTAATTGTTTATTTTTACATTAGTTAATATTTTGTTGCATTATAGAGTTTTTTTTTTTAATATTTTTAGGTTTTTACCGTAAAACAAAAATGTTGATTGTAATAATTATTTATAGTGTGACGTATGACTGTACAATAAAAGTATTGAAACGGAAATGATTCTGATTAATCGTTAATTTTATTAATCAATGTCAATAAAAATTGCATCAATATAATTTCGTTTTTAATTGTTTATATTTTATGCAAAAATATTTTAAGTTAGGAAAGTATCCGTTATTGTCTTTATTTATAATATTTGTTAATCTTGTGGTTCATATGAAAGTAGAATAATGAGACCGGGGCATCGTTATGAATTACAGCACACAGATAGGTAGATATACCGGATGTTTAAGACAACATTTCTGACCACTGGTACTATATAAACAACTATAGTTAGTTGATGTTATGTTGACCTTCATCTACTGGCACCGATTCTTTGACCTATGTTTATGACCCTCTGTTTTTCTTCTTGAGAGATTGCGAATAAGTAACAATATTTGCAGTTTTGATTTTTATCAATATAATTTACAAAAAAAAAAAATTGCTCTCAATAATCATTAAGAAGTTTCATATATATATATATATATAAGATGTAAGTATATGTAATGTATTTAATTTATCTATACATAAATTGACATATTACAAATATTGATATTATTTTTCTAAAGTAATTATGAACTTAACAAGTGTTACATCTATTTAAAATTCTATACAAATTAAACTAGTTAAATTATTTAAAGTTAACTACAGTAACTATTTAAATTATAAAAAAATACTAGTTTCAAGAAAATCGTTTATAAAATGAAATGATTTTTTTTTAGTTTTCTTATTGTGTATTTAAAAATTCAAATAACCGTATAATTCTACATTTGTACAGTGCATAGTTACATTTACTGAGCTCGCTTATACTATTGTTTTCGCCTTCTCAAATTTTAATCTATATACTATTTCAATTTTTCAATGCGTATACCGAGTAAATAGAGACTTGTCTTTGAAGAGACAAATAAATTACATTTCAAATATTATACAAACGATATTAATTGACATATGTGAAAAACAGAGTTACACTTTCACTGGAATCATTGTTATTCATTTTTATAGAACAGTATTATAATATAACATTGACGGACTATCTGTTCTATTATATTCAACTGAATAAAACATTTTGGAGTTATATATTTTTAATACTTTGATTATAGTAAAGAAAGTTAAATGATATAATTACATATTATAGATCAACAAACTTTTTAATTAGATTTTTCATGTTTTATAATTCGCTTGAGCCTATAGCTTGTATATGTTAAGTTTTTAAATTATCTATCCTTTATAGTTTTTAAATTTTATAAATTCTCGTTTTAAATTTAAATTCTCATGATTAATCTTCTTATGTTCCCAATAAGCAGAGAAATTAATAAGAATAATGCAAGAATATACATGACAGATAATAATTAAATTGTATACAGAGTACCTTACAGATCCTCAAGTTTTTATGAGTTTTTACGATTTACTAAATATTTATAATATACGTACATTTGGGTAAATTAATTAATTTAAATGATTTCTAGTTCGATATTTTATTTGCATAAAATATAGAACATTTTAATACATTTTTATCAAATGATTCACAACACTACATATAATTCATTTTTTATTGTACGTCAATATTCCCATTAAATTACGAGTATAATAAATCCACATTTTTAGTTTTTACAAATTAATATTTAAAAATAGATTTTAAAAAAGATATTAATGAAAAAATAGTAAAACTCATGATTAGAATAGAATTAGAATTTGCTATTATATTGTTAAAAAATATGATTTTTTTTAATCATATTTTCAATTGAAAGAAAATAATCAATTTATTATAAGTTATATAAGTTGTGAAGCTACATTTATTTTATAAAATATCATATTATTTTGAAATTTTTTTTTGAACATTTTATTTTGAATATTTTAGGATTAACCTGATTTATATTTATAATTTTTTCCGGGTGATAGTTGAATTTATTTCAAACTGATAATATTTGAGCCTATTACTAATTTTCGCTGATGTATACAAAGAAAAATGGATATATTAATCGTATTTTATCCATAATTTTTTTTTAATTGATAATAATACTTCGAATTAATATTGCTATGGCTATATGTTAATCAACAAATAAATAACTAGATTTGTATTTATGTAAATAAGAAACATATTCTGTTTTGGGTGTATTTTAAAAATTATTGAAATTTAAATATTCCTTTATTATATAGTTATTCGTTAAATAAAATATTATAAATAGAAAAAATGGTTTTAATTATTATAACTAAACGGTACCAAACAAATACATATTCATCAAGTACCTATACGATAAATATTTATTTCTTCTAAATCTAAATTTTATAAAAAAAAGAAAAAAAAGTCGTATATAAAATAATAATTATAATTATAATTATATTAAATAATTTAATTATAATTATTATTTAAAGAAACAATTTTATATTGAATTTAAATTAAATATATATATTATATTATATACATTGTATAAATTATGAATAGAGAAAAAGTTAGAACCGGCTGCATCGTATTACTTTTCAAACCCATAATATTTTTGTAAATATATTTTGTTTCCGATTTCGGTCTAAATACATATTTAATATATTTCCAAAAAGAAAATATTTTAAATGTATTCACTCAGCTATAACCTCTAGTATTCTATATAATTCCTAATGTAAGCAATTAGATACTTTTTATTATCTTCTAATTAACGTGTAGAGTTGAAAATGAATATTATATTAGTTATAAGTAATTGATAACTAATAAAATTCCGAGAAAAACCGTGAAAGTACTCATAAAATATTAAATTCATATGTCAAATTAGGAAATGAGGGTTTTCTTTATTTTGCCGTAAATGAAAAATGAAAACGAATGGCTTACCTTCGTGTAATTTATGTGTTTTTATTTAGATGAGCTCTTTTAAACTATTAAAATGTCTACTTTAGTGAGTTGATTTTCCATTGTACTTTACATTTCCTTTATTTCAAAAGCTCAAAATGACTTGCTATTAATGTAAGCCTTGCAAATAATTAATTTAACTATATAATTGTAAAATAAGGTGAAATTATAAATTATTATTACGGTTTTTGACTATATATATATATATATATATATATATATATATATATATATATTAGGCTTATTTGAACACATCTCATATATGAATTGAAAAAATATTGTAGATATTGTAGGTGCTACAAGTATAGTCGGATATTTTTCTGAAAAAATACAATTAAATGTACACAAGAAAAATATTAATTACTCACAATTTATCTAATTTACAATTAGTATTGATAATCAAAGATACGCCATAAAAATATTTTGAATTAACTTATATCAACCATTTGTTGACTTAAATAAGTTAGTGTTCATAAACCCTGGTCTAAGTGATTAAGTTTGATAGAGAATTTTAAATTGTAGCTTATAATTCAATAATAATGTGTTGATATTTAGTTCAGTGTAAACGAATTGCCTTCTAAATTAAGGTAGATGACCTTTTTTTTCATTCCAATTGCCTCCAGGTTTTTTGGAAAAAGTTCGAGTATACTGCACCCATTTACACATTATATAGTTTACTCAAATTATTGTCTCCCACGTAATATTACTCTAGGGTATAGTTCATGTTTTGAATTGATACATTTATTATAATTATATTTCCTATTTACTGTAATTTATTGTTATAAAAATTTTCGTATGTAGCACACACATAATACAAAGTATTTACAACTAGCAATTATCTTTAACTTGCTTCATATTTTTTATATTTCTCGTTAATTGTTTATACTTAATTTTTATTGAATTTATTAATTATAATAATTATAATTTAGTGCATGTTGAATTGATTTCAAAAAATACTTTTTACTGCTAATATGGGGCAATTAAAAAGAAATCATTATTATTAATTTTAATATTTAATAGTTACTGTTCTTCATATTCTATAATTAATGTTCTTGATGTTTTATAATTACTAGTAATATTTTTGTTTGTCTTTCATTATATTATTTATATTATATATCCTAATAGGGGTTAATAAATAAATAATAATAATTATTATTATTCGTCGCTTAGTTAATTTTATAATTTATAATTTAAAGTTAATACGACGCAAAAAAAGACTGTTATTATGTTATAATTTTTTTTTTTTCTGATCTGGAACAATAAATATGTTAAGGGAGTTAGATTAGGTTAGCATAAATAATTCAAGATTGCGTTTGAATTCAATCTAAGTAGGAGGCGATACGAATGTGGTGATAACCATATTACTTAATTATTAATTTAAAAGTTTTTTAGTTTTTTATAGGTTATTAACTTACTAATGGTTATAGTCTATTGTCTAGTTTAAATCTGTTATCTTATCTAGAGCCAAATAAAAAAATCAATTATTTTTATCATGACTTTGTAAATAAGTTTTTAACTATGTTACAAAGTTCTTTATTTTCATCGTAAAAAACTAAGATTTTTTTAGTATTAACTAAAATTTCTTTAAATATAGTTAATTACTGAAGAATTATGATTTTTGTGAAAGTTTTATGGATTTTTAAATGTGAATAATCAATTTCCAATCTAGGGCAACCAGTTAATATACACAATTTTATTTTTGTTATTTACGAAACAATTTTCAAAATTCGACATTTGTCTTTTTTTAAATAACTATAACAAAAATGTGTTTAATTTAAATTTAATTGTTTTGATGTATAAGTCATACATTTATTCTACCGCCATAGAAATAATTACATTATGTTTATAATAATTCTTCTATGGAATTTTATACAATCTTTGTAATTTACTCGTTTCTTTCAAATATATTTAATTTTTCAAAAACTTCATCATTTTAAATTTAACAGTCAGATTTATTATTTGAAAAATTTCTTATTTTATTATAATACTACATTTATATAAATTATTTTTAACTTATTATAATTGTATACTGTTGTAGGAGTACACAATTAAGAGGCCAATTACTGTTCATACATTTTTTTATTAAAACCGTAGTCTTAGTTGTAGGTAACTATCCTAGCTTATGTGTTTAAGAATATTTATTACAGTCTTGTATATATTTGTGTGAATTATTTTTTATACTTTAAACTGTCTTGTTATTCATTTAGTCATGTAACAAAAATGTTTTCGAATATATTTAATCTATGCAGTTTTTATTTTATGGAATAAAGTAGGAAAAAACTAATATTGTATTTTAGTAGATTATTGTAATTTTTAGAATAAATGTCATATAATTGTGTTAATGCATGTACGATAAATTTTTATATTTGTAATTTCACTTAAAAGCTTAACTATCCGTTATTTATTATTTCTTGTAAATAGTAATAACGTACCTACAGTATTACTTGTTTAAAAACTATTAAATTACTTTATAAGAATTAAATGAAAACTGTCTGTGAATAACTAGTTAATTTTATACTTAATTTTATGAGTATAAATTAAAAAACTATTAAATATCACTATAATTAACTCTGGTAGTGAACATTAGAGATTTTTATATTTTAAACTTAAATTTTTGACTTTTGATTTCCAAAGGATGATTTTTCATTTAACACTATTCAGTTTAATTCTCAAGAAATTTAAATTGATGGTATAACACTATACTATTATCTTTTAATATTGAGATGATTTTGAATGATACTTTCAATAATCAAGTTTGTTGTGAATGAAAGCTTTATATTTCATCAATGTTCAAAAGTGTACCAAAAATATACCATAATTTATCCATTAATACATATAACGTTAATAATGTGGTGGTGTTATTATTTTACTTACTGCTTGAACAATCTGTTTGGTCATCATATTGTTCTAATCCACGTTTAGATAGTACTCTTAAAAAAATAGGCTACATAGAATTTGAGTTTTGAATGGTAAAAACTACTATAACAACATAAAAAACAACAACAACGACAACGACGACGATGACAACAACAACGGCAAAAAAAAAAAACGACAACGACAATTTAATAACAGCTGCAACAGACAGTAATGTGAAATACACTATCTTAACACGTTTCGCGCGCACTGGACCCGATATAGTTGATGCAGCGGCGTCCTGGAGCTCACTGTTTGTCCGGAGCCGTCAATGAACGTCTTCTTCTCTCTTGCAAACATTCTAGCACCCGGAACTTACTTTCCCACTTACACACGGCGAAATACGTACTACACGCATAATCCCATAAACCCACTGAACATAATTTTTTTCTTTTTTCGTCGCTTAATTGATATGTAGCTGACCGTGAATGATACGCAGCCATTTAGAATTCCTCAGTCCGTTACCATCAGACTCATAAGACTTTCATCGCGCCAAAAGAAAGCCACGTTATTGAGTCACGTTAATTAGAGGATTGTGTTTAGATGGTACCTAACTGTGAAACAGTGATGGACCAGTTTTAGGTGCAAAAATTGCCTAAACAAAAAAAAAAATCACTACGCGTGTTTTCACTTATAATTATATATGAGTACGTCTCCGTCCTGATATATATATATTTTTATACGGATTGTTATGTTTAATTTTAGTAATAATCCTATTAATGTCATGAAAAATGTGCAGTTATGTCATTTTACACGGTTTAACAAGGTATTATAACGTTATGTTTTCTTATTCTCGAAATTTACGATTAACTCCCGTATTTGGCGTACGGGTAAATTGGACAAATCCGGTATCGTATTAATCATATACGAAAAATAATCACAACAATTCTTTCGTGTACTTATTTTTAAATCCGATTTTGTATTTAATAATAATCAGTATGTGAACAGTAAAAATATTATGGTGTACTAGATTTCGGTGTTCTTTATTATGAGAAGTACACTCATTTTTCATAAATAAAATTAAACTCATAGGTATTGTTTTACTCATTGTTATAAATTATATGATTTAAACAGTTAGAATATTTTAATACGATTATATATGTATTTATGCTGAGTAATTTGCTTATAACGTCATTTCAATATAATTAATATAGTCGTTGCATGCATTTTCTAATGTTAAATAATTTTAAAACTATATGGATTTTTAGAAATGTATAATATAATAACATGGAAGTAAAATGTTGGTGATTATTATTATCTTAAATTATTTTGTAAATAATTATTATAGTATTTTATAATTCGTACATTTATATAGTAATACTGTGATTTTATCTGCTCACAATATTTGTGGTCTTTTTAATTTTAAATTTAAAAAATATATTACCATAAAAGTATATTATTATAAATATATTTATATTAATTTACTCAGTATGTCGATTTAATCATGAACGATGGTGTTATAAATATCAGTTATTAAAATATGACATAAAATTGGTGCATTGCAATATATATATATATATATATATAAACATGTATATTTCCATTGAAGTTTGATTTAGAATTTATTTGATAATTGTAAATATTTTCAAAGTAAGGACCTAAGTATACTTTATAAACAAATTATCACGCATATAAGCTGTAATATTAAAATCTTTATAATGCTAAAACACTTACTTATACTTTAAAGTTTTATTAAACGTAGGAAGTTAATTTTGCTGGAAATGATATAAAATAAGTTACAAATGACATTTTTCATTACAGATCTGTATTATGATACAAAATTATCTTTAATTGATATTCACCTGCCTTCGGGTTTTGATCACCATTTCCACTCTACTAATTATGACAGCGCAACCCTCTGTATCATGTAATTCAAATTTTCAACGGTATTATTAAATATGTCAACAATACAAGAATTACTTTGTAACATAATCTTAGATTTTTCTTTAAATTAAATATACAACAATATATTTATTTATTTTTAAAACTTATCATAGCATTATTAGAACAAATTATTATTTTTATTAACTAAATTAATAACTTAATTTTTTTACAGTGAAATTGTTTTTTATACATTGTATTGAATATTTGAATCAATGCAATTTTTATTTTGTTGTCGTTGCAGTTTAATTGTTACTATTATTAATCGTTTTGAACGACTTACATAAATATGTAAAAAATTGATTTTCATTCTTAAACATATTGTATTTTATTGCCAAATCATGAGTATAACTATTTGAATTCGATATAACTATTTTCAATAAATTTATACAATGGATAAATCACATAACACAACATAAATCATATACAGTAATATTACTCAATATGACATAAAATTGTCTTTAACGTAATACATCGGTAACAGGTAAACATTTTGTTATGAACGTATAAATATTTTGAATTTTTTTTTCCTTTGTTGAGCTTTATTATTTATTTTTTTTTTATTGATCCCATGCATTGACATCAAACACCATTAGTGTATTATGTTTATGTTTAATTTTTATTTGCATATTTTAAGTTATTACAATTATGTATAATATTCATACTAATAGATTCTTTTCAGTGTTTTTTTAAGAAAGTTATGAATGTATTTATTAATTATATGCTTATTCATTTTTGATACGAAGTATGTTATTTATAAATGCACTTCTTAAAGTCAACATACAATTTTATGAATTTTTTTTATTTCGACAATTTAGATTTATTTATAATTTCCATTCTATATGAAGTATCCAGGAACTCGCTGATTTTAATTTAAATTTCTTTCTTTTACACCGTTGAAGATTATCTAATTATGTTTTGAAATATATCTTTTTTATTTTGCAATAATTTAAATAATTTAATGATGAAAAATAAAAAAATTATAATCTTAGTTTTTCAATACCTTGTGAATTGGTTATTACTAATAACTAATTATTAGAATAATAATATATTTAGAATAACTTATTCTGAAATTTTAATAGATATATAAAATTAAAAGTCATAATTCTTCTAAACTTACCTGTAGTGAAATATTTGAAATTAAATAGATTTTTTATTGTATATTTTTTAATTCAGTTTAAATAATTATAACTTCTTGCATCAGAAAGTTTCTATTTTAGGTCCAATATTTGTGGTGTATTTTATTTTTATTTAAAATATTAATACATTTAAAATGTTTTTTTTTTTTTTTTTTTATTATTATGATCTTAAACTAAATGGATTTAGAATAATTATTTTGATTAAAACCACTACTTATGAGAATAGAAATTAAAGTGTTTTGCGATTATTCAAAAACTGTAATTTGATTGTTCGTAAAGCTATGGTACCATTATAATAAAATACGTTGTTTCTGTAATTCTCATACATATAACGGTATTTGCATTTGTACTTCCGATAGCGTTAGCCTTCGGTCAACATTAGACTATATGATTTATTATAAATTTTGAAGAAAAAATATAACCTTAATTTATTAATGGTTTTTCAGTGATATTATTTTGAAAAAAACTATGAATGACAAAATAAGTATGTTAAATAATTAAAATTAGCTTTAGAAAAGAAAACACTGACATCGAACGGTGTTCGAAACAGAAATATTTTTTTTTATTTACATTGCGAGCGCATTCATTGGTGTCTTATTTCTATAATATTTTAAATTTGTTAATATTTACATGAAAGTCACAAAAAGAAGTATTGATTAATGATTAAATATTAAGTATAATATGTTTTCGAAAATGGTAACTTCGAATAATACCTTTGTAAGAATAAGTTTTTATTTTTATAAAAATGAAAGACTAACTAAAAGAAGTTTAATAAAGATAGTTTTACCCATCTTATAAATATATTTTGTTGATGTTACAACGCTCTCTTCTATATATTTTTCATATGAATACAATATTTTTATACATTTTTCAATAAGAATATTGTTCCAAATACCATTGTCCATTCATTTTTCCATACGAATAATATTCTTCTTCAGGAATGATATTCGTTTCGTTTATTTCAATTCTATTGTTCCGATGTAACACGCAATTCTAGCGAAAGTGTACTAGTGTGTGTGGTATCATATACTCGTACAAACGTTATGCGTGTATTACGGCAAAGTCATCTTTGACGAATTTTCTATAGACAAAAAAAAAAGATGATAATAATAATAATAATAATTTGTTGACATCGACGATATTTGCACTTGGCGTAGTCGATATGTTATGCAAATAGGATGGAAATTTACCTCACAGTCAACTATAGGGATTATAGTTAATTTGTACACTGTGCTATATGGGTAGTAATATACTAACCAGGGGATTCGCGTAATATCAAAGTAGATGATATTGAAATGTGATGGCTTCCTTTCACTGGAAAATACACCAATAGCAGTGGCGGCGGCTGCATGTAATCATAACAATATAACGATGTGTTTCTCACGGTGTCTGGCCACCATTATCGATGAAGGGGTCACGAGAGGTTTCAGAAAGTGAAATCATTGTTTTTGGACGGCACGACCTAAGTCAGATTTTTATTCGGGTGTAGCAAGTGGACATAAATGAATAGAAAGCTATGTACTATATGCTTACTCAGTTCGTATCATTCTCAAGCCGAATTTGCAATTATACTTATTTCCACCTATCCAGCTTCATTTCCTTAGCGTGTTAAAGTTCAGAGTTTTTGGTAATAACGCACTATTTGATTGGTGATTATATAACAAATGTTATTATATTACATTGTATGAGGTCCTTGACGTTTAATTAAAAATAACTTATTGGACCCGGCTGAGCCTCAATTATAGAACATGTATTCGCCAACAGTTTCACCAGTCTTGAATTAGCATTGTCTTTCATTCACCAACACCCTCATTCTAATAGAGAAATTCGATGTTTGTCATAACTGACACATTAAATAATTGCATGGTTACCTTTGACCCTTTGAAATATGTATTTTAAATTCAAATCACAATGGGTCATATTCATAAAACGTTATCTTGTCACACCTGTAAAATGGAAAGTACGACCACCGCCATATGATTGATATGTTCATGATGAATTGGTATTTTGTTTGTGTGCAGGTATCAGACCTTTGCAAAGATTACCGAAGATCGATGAATGCAGAAATTACGGAGTCGATGAACACATTTTGGGCTGAATGCTATGAATTATACAAAAACGCCTTAGATACTAGGAATAGGCTTGTCGCCGAAAGTCGAAAATCATTTCAGGTAATTAATTAGTACTTGGTAGGTAGATAATTTTTATGTTATTTTTATTCAATTATTATGTTCGTGGGTTTGATTTATTATTATAAGACTCTATTATAATTTGATTGCATCATTTTCTAGTATTCTTGAAGTCTCTGGGTAATGTTGTGTATAATAAATTTAGTGACTCGTGAATTTTGCTTAACTTTTGGAAGCCCTACTATACAATTATAATTGCCGTATACTTTCTATTTTAAAATATTAATGTAACTAGTAACTATTGTTGCTTTCAACTTATAAATATTTTTTTTTTACGTAGTTATTAATAAACATAACTTAGTTTATCAATTAGGTAGTTGGTGTGCGATTATTCTGTTGCGGTTATTAAACTCACTTTCATTCGATTTTACCTGAAACTCTAACCTTATATTTAATAATTATTATTATTTAGACGATGATATTGGAGCCTTATAAGAATAAAAAACAAGAAGAAGAATCAAGAATATATTTAATGGAAAACCAGAAAAAAGCTCAAAGATTATTAGTACGTGCAAAATGGAGACAGATAAAAGGATATCTGTGCGGGGAAAGAGGACCATGGAAATCAAGGTTAGTATGATGATTTTTATTTTTCCTTGAAACTACAACTTTTTATTTTAATGTCCCATTGAAATATCATTTTTATACTATTTGTAGTTTCCTTTATTTACTCTTATTTATTTTTAATTGCAATGAGATTTTAAGTATACGAGATATTTATATTATTCATTTACAATAGGTATATACTATATGTAAAACATAAATGTTTATATTCTTGTAAGTTCTATTGAATGTATAGGTTGATATGCTGTTTATAACTGAAATTTATAACATTGATATTTTTTGGTAACTTTGATTTAATAACTATTATTTTATATGATACTAATGATGTACCAGTAATTATTATGTGGACTTCTATATTTGCATTTGACCGATAATTTTTCTTTAAAAGCTTTTTTTTTTGTTTCAATTGAATGTAAATATTCAAGTAATGAAAATGTATTTGCTGGTATAATAAATTTTTATGAATTCCAAATTTAAATAATATAATTGTAAGTTAGATAATTATAAGATTGATTAAGCTATGCTGCCGCTGTGTTTGGTACTCATGATGCACACATTGTTATAGAAATATGTTTTTGTTCATTCAAATAAAATGTTTTACAGATTTTTGTTAGATTTTTTCTTAATTAAATAGAGTGTATTACAAAAATATACTTATTGCAATATTTCCTGAGATAATGAAGATAAACAAATTCTGTATTTTTATACGATTTATGGGGATAAGGGCTATAAATATTTATATTTTAATTACATTTTATTACTATAAAATGCAAAAAAAAGTTACATTTTGTTTTATTATTTTCAAAATTTTAAAATTAATTTTTATAGAAACGTTAACGTTTTAACTTTTTATTCACATCCTAATTTTTATTTTTTATTTTTAAAAAAAATATTATACTATTTTTAAATACCATTGACTATAATATAATCATTATTAATACCTACCATAATATTGATTTGAAGTTAATACTATAACAGTATAACAGTATAAGATATCACTATTATATTTAGTGTGCTATTTATCTAAAAACAAAATATTAAATTATAGCTATAAGTGTCATTAAAATATGAATATTTGTAGTCCTTTAAGTTTTTTAGCTCTGAGTCATATAGAAAAATAAAATTTCCTTAACTTTATTACCTTAAAGAAATCGCGATGGTTATATCTATCTTTGAGGAACACTTTGTATATTATATGCACTGTATTTGTAATTATATGCTTCTATACAACTGTTCTAGTCTGCAATCTTTATCGTCGAATTTGACTATATATGTTTATATGTACTACCCAACATAATATAATAATACATAATTTATACACCAAAATATAGTATATATTTGTTCGGCTTGACAACACTTTGTTTTTAGTTAGTTGTTTAGTTACTTGAGAAGAGTTTTTACCTTGAAGAGGTTTCCTTCTTCTGTACAAGGGAGTTGGTTGTCTTTTACCTAAGACATTTTATTTATTGTGAAGTTTAAACATAACATTGCGATAAAATATTTCTGCTCTCAATGCATGTTTCATGATTTAGTACGACCCACGTTCTATAGTTTAACATTTTATTTTAAGTGTTACAGTCTTTAAATTTAAAAATTTAGTCTTAACTGGATTTTTGTATTTATTAATTTTTTTGTTACTAAAACTTTGAGAGCTATTTAAATAAGTATATAATAAATAAATTGTATGTGAATTCCGTTTAGTAATTTTAATAATTGCTTCATGGATATTAAGTACTTAGAAAGTCAAACTAAACGATGTTGATTTGCAATATAAATATGTGGTATGTCTTATTAATTAACATTTTTTTAGAGATGATGAATCGAGTTGAGTTTAGGGTTAGGCTTGAAATACTTTTATGTATTTAATTAATATATATATATATATATATATATGAAATGATTAGATTATTTATTTGTCATTTAATCATATTTATTTATTGTTTATAATTGTGAACCATTTTGTGTAAATACTCAATCTCCATACGTTATCAGATTAATTATCTTATAATATCTTGAATAATTTTGGATGTACTCTTCACTAATATTTTTTTAATTTCAATCATAATAATTTTGTACTCGTATAATATTGGATTAAAAAAAAAAAAAGTAGGTATTGCCAAGCATATGTATATTTATTTATATTTTTACAGTTTATCATTTAAAAAGAAAATATATATAATTTAATCATATCTACTCTACATAAATTAAATTGGAATTTTAGCCAAGTGTACATGTGTATTAAATGTTTATCAATAACCAGTTTGGTTTTAGTTTCGGGCACAGCGAGCGTATTCTTCAGTGGTTTTGTGGCCGTAGGCGCATACCTGACTGGTTCAACTTCAATGGTGTCTACTTTGATAGTTTCTACATCGTCGGTTGAGACTGATGGTACGAATACGGCTTGTTGTGCGTCTGATTTCTGTACAAATGCGTTGAATCCGTTCGTTGGATCAGCTGTGTAGTCTACGGTTCTTTTAGAGCCATCGGGTTCGACTAAACTGTATCTGCCTTTCACAATGTCACCATTTCGGTTTCTTGTTGGCTTTTGGAGTCACCGGTAATTTGATCTTGGACTTCGTATGCAAAGGAATATGAAGGGTTTGGCTGTAATTGAGCTTGGGCAGGTACCACTTGTACAACTTTAGCCACCGGAACAGCCGGTGCAACTAATTTAGCGGGAGCCACGGGAACAACTTCAGCTCGAGCAGCTGGAACGGCTCTGACTGGTGTAACGATTTTGGCTGGGGCTGCAGCGACAACTAATTTGGCTTCTGGTGCTGTGTATGCCACCACTGGGGCTGATTGGTAATATGGTTGCAAATAAGCCCATGGAACAGGTCCGTGTGAGGTCAGTGAAGATGTAACGTAGGCTGGTACTGTTCCGATGAAGTCGGCGGAAGCCATGGCAGCAATTAAAGGCAGGATAACGAATACCTAGAAAATATTTCATTATTGTTTTTTTTAAATTAGTCTGGTAAATTTTCGTTTTCTTAATCACAGTCAATGTTTTTGGATTGTAAAATATATGTTTTACTTACCTTCATGTTGAAGAAGTTGTCTTTTTTTTTTTGAACTGTGAAATTTCTTGTGTAGTACTATTTGTGGTGGTTGATTGTGATGTGATTGAATCTTCGATAGTACCCGTTTTTATATTGTTTAAAAGACCCTAATACCCCACCATTTCTAAGGACATCTCGTACGTGTAAACAAATATAATTCATATCGATGAGTATGATAATACAACTCTGGCACCGTGATTAGAATTATATTATATTCATGTCTTAAATGACCATGATTCATCTTTATACGAGTAGTTCAAATTTTGCAATGAAATAGATCATTAAGTAAATTCTGTTTTCGAGCCAAATATACAAATAGAAATCGACTCTTTTACGTACTTGAGTAATATGATCATTTGTCTTAGGTTTATTTATTGTTTACAGCCACAATATACAATTTAATGTAGCGAATAAATAAATAATTTTCATATTTAAGGTACTTATTTAAAACATCAACAATTATATCTTTCAAATACGTAACATGTAAATTAATATTTTTATTTGATAACAAATTTTTAAGAAAAAAAATAATTGGCAAGCTTTAATTATTTGTTTGTGATGGAGTAACAGTTGAATAGTAAGAATACGTACGTGAAAAATTGCCCGACACGCATGTATCGAGGACGTTTTATGGCGCATATTGCATACTTGATTCAGACCTAGGCCGCGGATGAGTAAATTTGCATTTTTCCAGGAGGAAGCTCAATACTTTAGTAGGTTATTTTGTAGGCTCCTTGTGTAGAAAAATGCTTATTAAATCATATTTCATTGAAAATAATTAATACGTATACAATGTAGAATATCAATAATATTTTTAAAATAAAACATTAATATTATGATCTTGAATTTATCAATGATATATTTTATATATCCCGCGAAGAACACAAGACTAAAATATATAATAGTTACTCTAAACAATTAAATTCTTACATGTAAGAAAATTTTTGTCCATTTTTGTCCTATATTTTTTTTTTTAATTTTCTTATTTTTCGTGAAATCGAAATTTGATAATTTGCTGTTTAATATTCAGTTTTATATTGTAAAAATATTTAATAAATTTATTAATAAACTTTATCATTTGTAAACGATTTAAAATTTGAAGAAAATTACAGAGAACTAATTTATTTTACAATTTTATTGGATTTTATGAGTATATCAAAAACTTAAAATTTCGAATATAAAATTTAAAATAGATTAAATTTTTTTTTACATAATGCGATAATAATTAGACGACTTATATTAATTAAAACATGATCTTAAAAATACAAACATATTTTTACTCACTAGCCGACATTTTTTTATTTTTAATCTTAGATTTTTATTTTTTATTGGTTTTTAATTTTATTCTCAAGTTATTTCAGAAATTATACGTTTACAAAAAAAAAAAAAAAAAAATAAAATAAAAATAAAAGCCATATTTAAATTTTTTATCTATAAGCACACTAATCTTTTATTACTGAAATAAATTTAATAAATTTATATTTGTTTGTGACACTTAATAAATATAAGTGCAATTTCAGATGCGTTGAAATTTGGAAACTTAAAAAAAAACTAAAATATAGTGATGAATTATTCATCAATACACTATATAGCCTTTTTATTTTTAAAATGAAAAATATCAAAGTTATAAAATAATAATTTTTAGGTACTTTATTGTTAAAAATCTATGTTTTAGTTTTTTTATTAATTTACTTCATACAGACAAATTATAAATGCTTAAAGTTATATTCAATCACTTTTAAGTGTTTAGGTCAATTTGAGATTTTTGTGCTCCTGTTGGTACATATGTCATTCTGTGATTATGTGTTTGACTGTGATCCGTGTATTGCAAGTTTCGCAGATGGGAGGTTCGTTGTTTGACATAAGGAATCCATGAGATATCCTGGTATGTCCGATTCTTAGGCGATTTATGGTTGTTTCGTCTTTTCGGTTTAGGTTAGGGTTTTCCTATCTGAATATTGTGCTCTTGATCTGGTTTAATTTAATGGTTTGGCTTTTCCATAAGATTTGCCATTTTTTTTTTTATTATTGGTTTTTATGGTGTTTTTGAAGTCATCATTAGGGAGGAAGTCTAATGCGTCTGTGTCTGTGCCCGAAGCCGCGATTTTGGCGTATTTATCTGCGGTTGCATTGCCTATAATGCCGGTGTGTCCCGGGATCCAAATGAGTGAGATTTGTTTTTTGTTGATTTTGGCTTCATCCAGTTTGTATGAGAAATGTTATGTTGCTTGGGTTTGTTTTGTTTTTGATACTGTTAATAGCACTTAAAGAGTATTAAGAAATGAGTGTGTTCCGATGTGTTTATTTTTTCGATGGCTTTTAAGATTGCTATTGCTTCAGCTGAAAATATTGAGCATTAATTTGGAAGTCTATATGTTATATTTGAGTTTGAATTTTCGAATATAATTGCAATGCCAACTCCCTTATTTGATTTGGAAGCATCCGTGAATATTTTTTGGTGTTCCTAAAAGTTATCCAAGATGTTATGGGCATGGATTTTGAATATCTCGGGAGCTGTATTCTGTTTTGATAATGTTTTTTTAAAAATGTTTATTTGTTCGCGAAGTTTATGTTTTTTCTCTAATATTTATTCAAAATATTAAATAGTTGAAAAACACATACTGGTTTATACTTAAGGTATTAAAAGTTGTAAATCAAATGTATAAAGTAATATATTTGTACTTTATTGTAAACTAATAATCATTAGTATCACTACGAAATTATCTCAGTTGTATTTTTATTATAATAATTTATTAACTGGAATATGTGCATACATTTGTAATAGTTTTCTAGTGGAATCTTTAAAATATATTGATGGATAGAATATATTATACTTCTGCCCTACTTTAATTTCATTGAATAATATTTTAGTCCTCATGAGGGACTCTGAGTGCTTTAATCTTGTAAATTAATTTAATTTTTTTGATTTGTAAATCGTATAGCAGTTATACACTAAACCTTTTTACGCCACGTTTTGTAGCGTTTCACAATTTTTTTTTCTGGATACTGTCTAAATTTCGTAGGAGTTACTTGAAATTGTTTTTTCGGCCTTTTTAAGTTAAATGGATATATTCACCAACGACGCTTGGTTTTATTTTATTTTTTCTCTTTTATGAGTACCATACATCGCATAAACTAGACAAACAGCTTCTACGTTATTCAAATTATTAGAAATATAAATTTTTTAATAAAAATGAGAAAGATATTTTGTAATCGTGTGATGATACTGAACTTAAGACGATAATTACATGCAAGTTGCAAGTTATGTCTGAAAAATATTATTTTTATTTTTCGCACGTATCTGAAAACCGCAAACGTAGATATAGTACGTCGCGTGTGTAAGATATGCACGTAACGCTGTAAACGCTTAGTCGAAACGGAAACTAGACGTGTAACCAGCTTAAGTAAAATAAACTATATTTTTGTGTACTACTACAGTGGTGGCGGCGATGGCGGTTGCGGCGGCGGACGGGGAAGTGCCGTGGTATAACAATATAACATAATAACAAAATAATTAATTCGAGTTTTTCTGATAAATTAAAATATTAACTATTCTATTAAATATTTGTTATTTTTCTAGTTCTTTGAATTTTATAAAATATGTTTTAAACGGTGATCACTAACTAAAAATTCTAAACTCAAAAAAAAAAAAAACAATTTATTATATATTATAGAATTTTATTAATATAACATGATTCTTTTTCGTTTTATTTATAATTGATGTGACGAGTAATTTTTATAATATTTATAATAAAATTTACTCGTATACTGTTTATTATTAAAACAATTTTATAAACAATATAACTATATTTAGACAAAAAAGAAAGATAAGGCTCATCTTCACTTAATTACAAAACATTGAGAGTGTTGCCAATTAAAGTTCTGTATAAGTTTTTTGCAATTATTAATATTTCTAAACAGTGTATACATAAATCTGAAAATAAAAGAGAATTCAGAGCATATGATGTAAGTATAAAGTACACAAATAAACAATTCAGCAAAAGATTTATTGATTACTTAGGTCCAGTTTTGTATAACTCTTTACCTTTAAATATTAAAAAAAAATTTTTTAATCACTATACTATAAAATCTAATAATATTAAGTACATTAAAAAAATTGTTAAAAATTGGTTATTAAGTGAATTTGTGTAAATGAAAACTTTATTGTATACTCTACAGATAGTAATATGTAATTATTTTAGTGATATATGTCAACGTGTAAAATTGTATTTTACTTTATTTACTAGTCATTGTATACTGTAACTCATTTAACCCGCCACAAGCTTTGCTTTCTGGGTTAAATTAATCAAGCTGTAAATATTTCATATAATATTTCATAATATGTAATGTATAATTTGATCTAAAAAAAAAAAATAAAATAAAATATATTAAAATAATATTAACTCTACTTATTTTAAAATATAAAAACAATTTTTGTTTTTATGGTTGATTTCCATTTATTGTTCCACCACCGTATTATATTCAGCTGTCAGTTATTTGCCATTATGGTTTTAATGTTGTTATATTTCCATTTTTATTAGTGACATTATTCGATGTTTCTAAATTAGTTAAATTTTTATATTGCTTTTTCAATTCTGTTTTTGTTGTGTTCATATCAGACCTTACTACTATTGGATTTGAACCAGTAGACGCACTCGGTTCGTTGTTTTGACGAGTTTCTTCTGCGTTCTGTTTGTGGACCACTGTGTTGGCATTAGGAGTGTTTGTGTATTCAAAAACCATTTGGGTTCTAGTTGATCCAGACAAGTTACTATTGTAGTTACCCAATGTGTTGCCGTTTTCGCTTGACTTATGCGGATCATTTAAATTGCCAATATTTCCGTCGACTATTTGATAACCGTAACTGTACCGAGTCGTTGGTTGATTCTCGACATGCGTCTCTGAGTACATCGTAGTGGGATGATAGTACTTTTGAGTGGATCGATTTTCAGTTTGTGAATTTGAATACGTTTTCGTGACGTGCGAACGGTGTTGGTAGCTAGGATTTGAACTTTGCACTGGATTGTAACTTTTAGATGTCCGTTGATTTTCACTGCTAGGTATAAAGTATTGTATGGGAGCTTGGATAGAGTGATTTATTAGCGGTATTTTTCCAGTATTTATTACTAGTGGTACAACTTGATATTGATCCAGTGGCATTGGATAATGAAGCGATTCGTAAGAAATTCCTGATTGTGCTGGTAATAAGAGTATTGGGCTTAACAAATTGGTATTATGATCGGGTGGTATTTGACAAGTATGTTTTACGAGGAAAGAAAACAAGAAGATAAACTTACTCCAATTCTGTAACAACAAAAACAATATATTTTTTTATGTTTAGTTTTTTAGGCTATTAATTTCCTTTACTTATACAATTGTTTTTTATGGTATATATATCAAAGTCGTTGGAAACATTTGAATTTCATTAAAACTAAACAACATGCGCGTATTTAACGTATTATAGGAGCGTGTTTAAAAATGTATAGGTGCTTGTCTCTAATGATTTATATCTAATACGTCCTTGAAAATAATTTAAGTAAAGTATCGTTTGTGGTTGATTTAACAAAATGAAATTGATAAAAAAATTATCAATTGGTAACGGCCAAACTTCTGATTAATGATAATAAGATTGTATTGAAATATCTTGCTTGATATATTATTTCTTTCACAATACCTGTGTATAAAAACAGACGTGAAATCGAGTAATTGCATATTTCGCCACTATTTCTTTGGAATTGAATGTATAATTGAATCAAAAACAAGTCACTAAGTCCGCGTGTCAAGAATTTATAATTTACGCTAACAGTGTCTGTTGTCGATTAATAATAAATCAGCGTACTTGTATTGACTTAAGCTATGTATTTTACATTGTAGGTATTAATGTTTATTCTATGACATACGTACATTTTTAATATGCAATTGTAGTATGTGTTGATTTATATTTTTAACATTCATTTATTGCAATTGTTTGAGTAATGTATCATATAAAAGTTAATTCACCTACTAAAAATTAAACATATTTATATTATAAATATCATATTTATTAGATATTATTTAAGGAATTTTGAGCTTATGCAGTTTGTTAGTAAAATATAGTCAATATTAGTGATTTAGTTACAGGTGATTCATAAGTTAACTAATTTTTACCAATACATTTGATGTGTTGAGTTCCTAATTATCTAAAATTATTCAACCATTACCTATTAATCAATTTCAATAACTTATTGAAAATTGTCAAAAAAATAAACTAAAGAGTTTCAAAATGTTTAAATTTGTAACTTTAAATCGTAATTTAGAGTCTATTATTTATATATATATATATATATATATATATATATATATATATATATATATATATATATATATATATATATATATATATATATATATAGTAGTATCTCCCAGTTTATATACCTAGTGAATAAATTCATTAAATATAATAATAAAAATGAAGTTATGATTGTAAATACTTAAAATTTCAAACAAATATCGTATCGACTTGAATTAATTTACTGTTCAATCGCACACATTAATATATGTCTGTTTTAATTTTTGAATAAATCTGTAAAATTTTTCGTTTATAAATAATAAAATTAAAATATTTTTAACTTGTTGATGGAATTTAATAATTGATCGTAAAAAGTTTTTTCTAGCAAATTCGATTTTTTAAATTATTTGTTAACATCATTTGTATACAATTTCTGTGTGGTTTTTACAGAATATTGATAATTTATAACCATGCAGAATCGTTTTTTAATTCAATGTTTAAAAACGGATGGGCTTCGCTCTGCTGTACAGTTAGGGGTGGAGTGCACCTCGCTTATAGGATAGGTCATTATTATAATGGATTTGTTAAATTTGAATGCAATGATAAATATCATTGTATACGAATAACGATTCTGAACGGAGTTCATATGTTTGTCTAGGATATAATACATTGTTATTTATAAACATTGTAAAAAGTATATTTTATTTTGAAACGATAAATATATTTTTCAATTAGGATGGGTTGGCAGTTGCATACAGCAATATAGTTTATGATTTCAAAAATCTGCGACTTATATTTTTTGAATTATAACAAATATTTAAAATCGTCTGAGAGTAAATCGCTATTTTATGCAATTTCGTAAATATTTAAATTTCAAACAGTCATAAAATTCTTTCCTCTAATTCCGGTAGAAATTTTTTTAAAAATTTTTGAAGAGTAGCTTATAGATAACCTAGTGTTAAAATTTTGAACCTTAAGTATAAACAGAAAAAATTTTATAAATTTTTATCTACAAAATAACTTGCAAATTATCGTGATTTTTACATATTTCATATAAATTGGAACTTTGAGCACTTATAAAAAAAAATTGTGACTTACGATTTTAGATTTTTTTTTATCAGTTAAGGAACAACTTATAAGAAACCTTGTATTAAATTTTCAAGATTTTCTAGGCAGCCAAAAAAAATTTATCGTTATTTAAAAAAAAAAATACTTAAAAAAATTTCAATTGTCTATAAATAGCTCAATAAAAGTCAAAATACTTTGAAAATTTAATGGTGTATAGAGAACGCTAATCTAAACATTTGGTGAAAATTTCAAGTATTTACATCGATTAGTTTTTGAGTTATAGCAAAATAAAAAATTTGATTATGTCGAAAACTGGTTTTGCGTAAAAACTCCCGTTTTTCCCAAAATTTTTTAGGGTTTTTCCCGTCGCATTTAAAAAATATTGGAAATTTTTTACTTTTGACCCCCAAAGTACCAAATAGATTCACTTTCCTTTCAGAAAAGTTGCTACATAAGGCAATCGAAGCATTTTTACTGCCCCAAATCGTGTCGACAGACACACAAAAAAAAAAAAAACACACATCATTGTAAAATCAATACATTCTTCACTCCGTTCAGAATCTAAAATGTATTGATTATAATATTATTCAATATTATACTCTGTCTAAATTATTTAAATTAATTTCGAATACGCAAAACCTTTATGCTTTGGTTTAAACTAAAAATTATGATTTAATTATAATAAATAATTATAAATTATAAATAAATATAAATTTAAACTGAGTATTTATTTTAAATTGTACATACTATATACAATTTTTTAATCAAGTATAAGCATACTTAATTTTTTTATTTTTATTATTTGGATCATGGCTTGTTATTTTTAGTTTATTTAATGTTAAAAATAAATTTGTAGTTTTTAATACGAGAAACTGAATTTTGAATCAGAATATATTAAATATATTAAATAAATTGTATTATGTTATATTTTTATATTCAATGTATACTAAACGTAATATCTAACTTTATTTTTTTCTATTCTTAAATTTGGAAAATAATATTGAAAGATTCAGTTTCGTCTGCGGTAAAATGTGATTTAAAGTTGCTGTATAATGGAAAATAATACAATGTCACTTAATTTTATTGGGTTCGTTGAAAAAAATAATTCTCCTACCAAATGAGATTTCTTGATTGGTTTTATTATTTTTACTTGAAATGAACACTTATTCTATATGTTATTCTTCATATTGATATTAAATTATGTATTAAGTAGATATAGTTTTGTTTATGAATTTGATATCTAATTTAATTTGACCGATAATATGTTAAAGAAATAACGAAAGTGTGATTTTCCTTTTTATTTAAAAGTAAATGTTTAAGTCAATTTTTGAAATTAGTTCCATGTTTAGTGCTGGATATTTTTTTCTTTTACTTTATTTTTTCAGTTAATTCAGTTAAATTTTGTTTTAGCAGGAAATTGAGGTTTATAGTCAGTGCTACTATAGAAATTATTATGATTCACAATATAAAATTTAACTGTACACAATAATCAGAAAACAAGTTTCAATAAAATAAGCTGTATTTCCTTTACCTTTGTATTATACTTTATTAAAGCCGCTTCCACGGCCTCATTTGAAAAATATATTAGTATAGTTATATTAATAGCTATTTAATAAAATATAATAAACGTTACCGTATTAAGCTTGAGAAAAAAACAAATTTTGATTCAAAGGAATCGTAATATAGGCCATGAAGTAGTAGTTTTTATGATTCTCACGTAATTATTTGTTCATTCTACTATAATATATTAATTGTACATGCCATGTTTACTAATTATATTTGTATTAATATGTAGAAGGATGTCAATAAAAATAAAAATGTTAATTACTTAAGTATAAAATGATAGTTAAAATTTAAAATGTTATTAATTTATATAAAAATTTATCTCTTAAACTCTTGATGTTTATTGATGTATAATTTTATTAAAATATTTTGTATAAATTAATTATTTAAAAAATATATAATAAACTTACCGGTGCTTCCATGATCCAAATGATTGTTTTTTTGAATCTTCCTAATGAAACATTTCTTTGCAGTTAAACAAATATATATATATATATATATTCATATATGTATGTATGAATGTATGATAGTTTATATAATGTGTATTCCATACTAGAGTTCGATACTCATATATTCTAGAAATGCTGGGAGTTCAATTATATATTTCTCATATTGTTGTATACTTCAGAAGGGGTTTCCGTATCAAATAACCAGAACGATTCGTATTATATTTTATAAAAATATTACTGTTGACAAAGAATCAATTAACATTTTGTTGAATGTTTGAGTCTAGATTTATGTGAATAGCAAATAAATTTATTTTAAGGTTCACGGAAGTCAATTTAATCATTTTTATTGTATATTTTATACTTTTATTATTTGGTTGCATATTTTATGGTTTTATATTATAATTTGAAAATCGTTTAATACCCTATGCATAATCACCTTATATGTCACATGAGACATAATTATATAAAACATGATTTGTTTATAAAAATGTCTTCTCATACACCCAGTGGTATTAATGCTTCATAGCCCATAAGCTAATGCATACAGTAATGGTCTTAAATTTCACCACATAAGTCATAAATTATGTTTACATTGCTATTATATATCTGCTAAATTGATATTTTTTTTGTTCAAAATATTTATAATAAAAATAGTATGGATGATTTTTTTAAATTTATTCATGCTAACAAAATATAATAAATATATTCATTCGAATTCTAACAACTAAAAAAAAAAAAATGATAATAATATTTTGTACTATTAAAAATAGTAAAAACAAAATAATGAAGTTAAAAACGTCATGTCTTAAAAATTATTATAATTAAATAAGAAAAGGATATTAAAATTAATAATTTACTATATTAAAATGATAAAATTATAAATTAGAGACTGTAAAGCTGTTCAGGTAATAAATGTCATTTTATTTTCAAGTTATAAATATGACTCATTAGTTTTCTCAAAAATATTCTCTTATATAAACAGATTAACCCCGAAAAAAATGGTTATCATTCCAAAAACTTTTACTTAACAAAATATTACATAAATAGTATATATGCATATGTACTTAATGTAGTATATGAAATTAATAATGAGTTACATAAATAAGTTATGGGGCATTTAAGTAATGATATTTCATAAAACCTTATGTAGGTACTATGTATACAGACATATAACATATATTTACAAAAGTTTTAGCTATTATGTGTCGGTAATGTATTTAACAAATAATAAGTATACAAAAGTTATAATCATAAACAATAAACGGACTTACTGTGAAATTTACCTTTATTTTTTTATTTTATTAATTTTTTTCTAAATTATTCTCTCTATAATCAAAATTAAAGACGTTTAAGGTCATTTTCAAAATATTTAAGTTTTAATTAATGTTTAGATATCAAACTTATATTATTTTTCTTTTAGATTCGACTTAATTGCAGTTCAGTTGTGTATAAATTAATTATTTTCTTTATTCTTTAACTTTAAAATAATACTTTATACTTACTTAATAACTTAGGTACTTACTTTATAGTACTTTAACTTTAATACACTAAAATCACACATTTTCATTTATGTTTAGATCTTTAAGCTCGAATAGCTAGGGTGTGTAAAAATAAAGCTTTTATATATTTTATATTGCTGCACCAGTTCATATTTTTTTTTTCATTTCTTCAAGCATATATAAATATTTCGATTAATTATTTCTATATGTAATATAATGTTAATAATAATTCCTTTCATCTACTAAATTTTCTCATTACTGTAAATTAATAACTATCATGAAATAAAAATTATAATAATAATGAGTTTATACGCCTTCAAATAAAAATGTGATCTAAATCAGTTTATGGAAATATTTAGAAAATAGGGTACATGAAAATCCCTTCAATTTCTCTCACTAGATGAATATATACAAATAGTATCAAATTTAAAAATAAACTAAACTTATCAATAATGTTATTCTAAATACTATTAATTTATACTTTTATGCAAATATTTAATGATGGTAAAATGTTGATCTCTATTTAAAAGTATAACTATAGTTTCAATAATCTATAAAAAAAAAATTTAATTTTTTATTTAATTAAGTATTCATTTTATATAATATTTTGTTTATAAAAATAAAAAGGTTTTCAAATTGTTTACATATGTTATCTATAATGTCCAATTACTATGGTCGAAACTATTTAAAAATTGTCCAATATTTATATAAAACATTTAATACACAATATATATATATATATATATATATATGTAATACGAATATTTCTTACATAAATATACTATTAGTCAAATATGTTGATTAATCAATTATAGATGTGTGTATAAAAAATAATAGGCATAGGTCGAAAAATTATTTACACAAAATAAAACAAAATTTACTTAGGTTATGTGTAATATACAAATGTAATTGGTTAATAGAGAATTTATATGATTATAAAAATGCTACTTTCTTGTAATTAATAATTCTATCTTCCATATAAATATATATATGCTTATTTATTAAAAAAAAAAAAAAACGTTTTACATAGCCATTATATTTGTAATAGTTAAACTATTGTTTTATTCTCTAAATATTTCGTTAATTTAGAACTATAGGTACCTACATAAATATTCACCAAATATATTATTATAAGTTAATTAAGAATAAAAAGTTTCTCGTTTAATTTTGTTACTACTTATTGGATGCAATGTAGTGGCTTAATTTATTAAAAATAAAAAATAAAGTAGATTTTTGTAAATAGAAAGTTATTCATAGAATATTTGATTTAAATATTATTAAAATTGACTGTCGATACCTGCCTAATAAACAGTAAATTGTATTATGATAATTTAAATGTTTGTTATTGAAAGCTTGAACGATTCGCTCATAAAAACTCGTCATAACTTTGAAACAATGTTATTTTAATTTCAAAGAAGATAACGAAAATTGGACAAAAATATACAAATTACAATTATTTTATTACTATAACTAATTCATACTTGATTTACTTGATTTAATTTTATTGACATCGCATAATACTTTGAACAATATTTTAGTATTTGATTAAGTTGTGGATAGTTTTAAAAAAATGTGCAGTCATTTTATGGTTTTAAATTTATTTTTACATATTATAGTAACCCATTCATATATTTTATATTTAATACGGCGTTTATTTTATGCAATGTAAATACAGAAAAATAATAATTGTACGTGGTATAACGCCTTTTTTTTCAAATACAGTTTTTTTTTATGTTTGTGTATAATTTGTAGTTGATTTTAATTTATAATCAGTTGCATTAAGTTTTAAATGATAAATTTATTATCATATATTATAAATTTTATTAAAATCTTTATTTATGATCAATAAATTAGTGAAAAGAAATTACAAGAAATTACAAATTTCACCGTCGATTAAATTTGAATATTATTTAGTAAACATAATATTTCTTTAATACATTTAATTAACATCTTTATGATTTTTCCGTTGTGTATGTAAGCAATACTTCAAAATTGAAATGTTTACTCTTTATTCCCTTATTTTATTATATTGCTTATTTATTGATACGTATCATCTGTATCAATGTTTGAGAAATTAAGAAAAATAAATTATTTTTTTTACATATTATTTTTTATTCAGATTGTTGCTGTAATATTTTCATACATAGTTATCATCAGTTTTGTTGATTACTAGTCCATTTACATTATTTGATAGTAAATGAAATACGATTTTTCAGATAGAATTACAAAATTGTTATATTATATAAATACTTGATAGTATAAAAGTAGATCTTATTTAAAATGTTTCTCATTTTAATGAATGTGTTTTATCTTTAATACTATTTATAACTTAAAATTATTAAAAAAAAATCTGCTATTTGATTAATGTTTTTTTATTTATCGTATTTATTACATAATATAAAGAGGTTATAATTAAAGTGAATACTTAAGTACTTACGAAGTTTACTTACTATTGTTTATTTCTCGAACCATAGAAAAATGTAAATTTGTATTTTACAAGGCGTTTTCTATGTATGAAATAATATATTAAAATTACATTAAAAAAATATGTATATTGCATACAACAAACGCCGTATATTTATTTATATCGTTTGAGTTGCAAATTTATATTATTTTAAATAGGTAATAATAGCTTGGTAAAGATATTTCTTTGTTTACAAAAAATAAACTGATATATACATTTTCTTCAATCTTTTGCATTTAAACATATTTTTTGTTATGCTAAGATAATTTATTCAATGAAACACTGTTGTTAATGCAACAATATTAATTACTAGAATAGTAGAATTATATTTTCTATATATATATATATGTTACGGGTAGAGTTCGAAAATGGGTAGTGATCACATTACCCGGGTAAAGTACACGTTATCCATGTGAATGGTATAATGTGTACATTTTCCATTTTAAATATGTGCAATTTATACATTATCCAGTTTGCTATGAATAAATTATGAAGTAGAAAACAAAACTAAATCATATTAATCCGAAAGCAATTTATTTATTAAGTAAATTAGCCGTTGTTAAATTATTATTTTACAAAGAAATAAATTTAAAAAATTAAATTTAGTTTATCGGAACAGATCAAATCCGAGTGATATTTGGAGTTGCAAAGTATCCCCCCAGATTAAAATTTATTTGTATATTTACTTTTACATAAACATTTTTCAAATCTATGATCATTGAAATGATATTGTTCATTAGTTATTTTTAGAGATGTTAAAATACCGTATTTTATTTTGTTGTTGTATAATACCATATTATACCGGTATTATACCAGTATTAAACCGTATAGAACCTTGTAGTACCTCAAATTATTGGAAATTTAACAGAGGTTATAAACCTATTATTAATTATGAAATACGAATCATTTTAAAAAAGGAATAATTTAAATAAGACTAGAAGGTCAGAAAATATTTAAAAAACACATAATACAAGAATTAATTTAATAATTTGAATTTAATACGATAAGGATAAAAGTACGACGCTAAGGATATTTTTAGAATGAGTACTTCTCTACTCATATTACGATAATAATTAATAAATGATAATTATAAATAATAATTTTATATCTAAGTATCTTTAATTATTAATCGTGGTAATAACTAAATTAATTTAACTTAAAGCCTTATATTTTTTTTTTTATACCGTCTGTATAAAATGATTTTATACCATGCGTATAATACCTTGTATAATACAGTTTTATACCATTGTATAATACAAAAACTCACATCTCTAGTTATTTTACAAAAAAAATTGTTTGTAGCCGATACTTCTTAAATATATATTAATGGTTTATTGTGATTTTTTCGTTATTTTTTCAGTTAATTTTACGTTTGTTATTTTGGATAACATGTTATATTTTGATTTCGTTAAATTTACCGAATTCTCAATATTTTCATTAATTAATTTATTAAAACTCTCATAAAATTTCACTTTTTAAAGAGACGTTTTTATAAATTAAATAATCAAACTTTAATAAGCCAAACGAGTAAACATAAAAACCGATAGCACCGTACCGAAATTGAAAATTGTTTTACAATATCGGTGCACACGTTTTATCAAAATGTGCAATTAATATTTTATCGTATTTTATTTTACCAAAACACTTTATCCGGTCAAAAATAGATAATGTACAAAATAAACATTTTACAAATAATATTTTTACTTTATTAAATAGGCATGGGTATTGTTCACATTACCCGGGCAATGTGTACATTACTTTATTTGCGTTCTTTACCCGTAACATATAAATATATAATCAAATACTTTATTTACGTAACATACAATTTTGAAAAATATGGTTAATATTTGTATATAATTTATTTATAAAATATATTAACTCGTGATCAAATCTTGTTTAGTGAAATTTTCCAATTCCTATAAATCTACTAAATTTAACTTAATTACAATACTATTTTAAATCTGAATATTTTAGTGTTTTTTCATTGCTGTATATTATCATCATTGAATTTTATTGGTTTAAATATTGAGGAGCAACTTCCAAATTGGCTTATTTATAAGCTATACTTTATTGACTAATTTGTCAGCTATATATTTTCGTTGGACATCCATATGCAATGAGACTTATAAATTCATATTTATTTTTATAGGTTATATAATTGATTTGATTATTCTTTGTGATGTGTAAATTTGTCCATTTTGTTATATAGAAGATTTATATATATTTTAGATTTGTAAGTATGTAATTATAGATGTTTTTTAATAAAGTATCGTTAATTAGGAAATAAGATATAAACTTTTAAGTGACTTGAACTTTAAACTTTTAATATCTAGCTTTAAGAAAAGTACCTTTTAAATAATTGGAATTTCATTGAATTAATTTATTTTAATTGTGTATAAATACAATTTAATCAATAGTGAATGATTTGATTTGTTATTAAAATGCTATTAATTTTATTTTATTTTAAACAACAAATTAATTATGATGCATGAATTGAGATCATGACCGTACGTATTAGCTAATTAATATATTTGTTTTTATATTAATTTACCATTTAATCAGAATACATTTTTGCGTTTTACAATCCAGCAAGTTATTTATGATCCTTTTATTATCTACATAATATTAAATATTATATGTATCTGCGAAATTATGATTATGAATTGTTATGATTAGGGCCCAGATTTCAATGCAAAATGCATCTTTTCTTGGTTAATCTTAGACAATACTTTCCATGTTTATAATTTAATTCATATAACAGAGACTTCAAAGGTGAAATTTTTATTTTGCATTTTTTGCTTTTTTTTTTTGCATTTTTCAATATTTTTCATTTTTAGAACATATTTTAGCATTTTTCGGTCATTTTTTCGTTTTAATGCATATTTGTTTAATAAACTATACAAATTTAGCCTATTCAAAAATATTATCTAAAGATAAATTATTTTCTTGATACTTAAGTAGCTTTAACGGGTTTCCCATTTTAATTGACAATCTTTATTTTTCGATTCAGTTTTTATCATAATTTATTATTGACTGTGGAGTGTCACCCGTATTCGGTCAAAAATCACGTTCAAATAAGTCTGTTCGTATTACATCACGGTCATAACATTTGCTTGTCAGTATCAAGTCAATTTTTCAAATTTTCAGTTTTTTTTAATAAAATAATAAATTAAAATTAAATCCTATTTAAAATTTACAAATCGTGTAAAAAATATATATATATAAATGGTATTTTTAAGTGCATTTTTGTTGTGAAATGCATTTTTTAAGATCATTTTTGGCTATTTTTTAGAGCATATTTGTATAGTTTTAAATGCATTTAAATCCGGGCCCTAGTTATGATATAAGTAATTTTTTTAATAATTTTGATTTATTTATATATTTATTTCAACTGGCTCTGAAATGTCAATAAATTATTCAACGTTTTTTTTTAGGTAATCTCTACGCACTAATATTTTTAATGTAGATTAGTGTTGCGTGTTCTTATAGCAACCGTTTAAATTTCAAACGATCCACAAACGTTGGTGTAGGAATTCGAAACATGTTCAACTGCATTCTATGTTATCCATGTTATTTAATATTTCTACGTTATTGTATGTATAAAATATTGTACACAAATAAATACGGCAATTAATTTTATGAAAATATATTATAGCATATAATAATCGCGTACATCGTAATGTGTGTACACATAAACAATGGGCGAAAAGAGCGTTGTATTTTATTTCATATAGTATAGCAATAGGTAACAAAAAGTAGATAAAATATAAAAATATAAATGAAAAGCGTTAAAAATTCTTATCGACAAGCCGATAGTTATAAAAGAAAAATAATAAAAAAGGCAGTAAGGGCGTACGAGAAACTCACATCGTAACACCGGGGATTCGGTACGCGCGATATGTATGCATTTGATTGTATGTACGAAGGCGGTACAAGGGTAGAGCTACTGCAGCGTTGCGTCGGCCGACGGAGCGGATGAGAGATCTCAATGGTACAACGGGTACGAGCGGTACGACGGCGGGGCGTACGCTTTGAGCGCGGTGTAGACGGGCGCGTATCCGTGGACGGCTTCGGGTGCGTACGCCTTGACCAGCGGGTACGCGGCGGCCGGCGCGGGTGCGTACGCCTTGACCAGCGGCTCCTTGGTGACGACCGCGTTGAAACCGTTGTGCGGGTCCGCGGTGTAGTCGACGGTGCGCTTGGTGCCGTCCGGGTCGACCAGGCTGTACGAGCCGTGCACCACGTCACCGTGCCTGCTCTCGTGTTGGCTCTTCGAGTCGCCGGTCAGCTGGTCGTGCACGTCGTACCCGTACGAGTACGACGGGTTCGGGTCGTAGTCCGCTTCGTACGACTTCGGCGCCACCGCGTAGTTGACGTACGCGGGCGCAGGCGAGTACAGCGCGTGCGCGTACGGCGCCGGCGCGTAGACGGGCGATCCGGTGACCAGGGCTGCGCTGCACGCTACTAGTAGTACGGCGAACTGAAACAAAAACTCGCCCCGTTTAGGCTAAACGGTACGCGCGTGGAATAGACCGTTACTGTTGTTGTTGTTGTTGTTGGGCGTATGGGTCTAAAATCGAATTGGAGTCATTACGGTTACCCTTATAGAAGTGTAGGCTATATTATATTCTGAGTAATTGTTACCGTACGTCGATAAGCTCGTGTCGTAGTCTATACAAACTCTATGCTACACGTCTAACTCGGACGCTTAGTCAACAACAATAGTTCTAGACCGACAATAATAGAAATTTCAAAAAATATTTATTTACTCACGATCGACATGCGTAATAACTAGTATTTGCTTAGAACTATTATACGAGTAAAATAGTACGTAGTAAAATTATTGTTTTCTACAATTTTCTAAAATGTGTTTTCGTTTATGTTAACTAAGGTTTTAACTTATTTTTGTATGTTTAAATGAAATACGATTTACTTGGAGCAGGTTAAAATAATTTAACGCGCATGCTAATTGTTTTATATAGATTATCTGGCATTTTTTTGAGACTATTCGTAAATTGTCCGAGGAAAATAAATAAATAATTTTTCTTTGACGTTGTCTAATCTACCCGGTTAAAATAAGTCTCGACCAGTATAAAATAAACTTATTAGTACATTAACCAAAATTTTCCTAATCGATGCTTGTATGAATATTTCGTATAGTGTATAAGACTTACGGTTGTATAGAGCAAAAACTGGTGACCCGACTGTTTTATCGCAGAACATAAATCATCAGTTCGCTAAAAATGTACATACGGGAAGGATATTAGGCGTTCGGGCTACCGTATGCGCACGACGACGATAATATGCGTATCGTAAACCACGCGGAAAACAAACTGTTTTGCGTGAAATCCCTCTACATGTACACGTACGCGGCGACGAAGACGACGGTGCGATCCTTTAAGAAATCGGTGAAAATCGTGGACAATTTTAATACCGCAGACCATGGGCGTTCGAAGGGACGGATTCGATAAAAGCGCACCTCACCGGTCATTAATTTACGATTGTTATTTCGTCGAAAATTACCGCTGAATCAAGATTTGACAACGGCGCACGCGGTGAAGTGTCTGATGGCTCGTGGAACGTTGGATACGGGCGGTCTCGGGTGAATGATCCGCCGTGAAACGGTGTCGGCAGTCAGGGGACAAACGAAAGAGATTTGTTTTGTTTTTTTTTGATTACCGTTTTGTTCGTGACGCGGGATTCACATTGGAATGCGTTCGTTGCGCGGAAAGTTTCCCCGTCGAAGCACCGAGACAGCTTTCGGTTCGCGTCGTAACCCCACGGAATACTATTCAACACGTATCGTACCGGTGTGCTTGTAGTGAGAACAACGTACGCTTACCTCGAGAGACATGTCTGTAGATGAGTGCTCGCGTTCGTGTCGAAGTTGAACCACGTTCGTTTGGTGTACGTACACTTTTGGACGGGATCGGCGATGCGCGTGTAACGGCCGTGTGTTCGAGCAGTGCGCGTGTGATGCTGAGTACCGTTGACGGGTGTTCTATTTATGCGGCGCGGAGATCGAGCGAACCTTCCGAGACCACTCCCAGAAAGAAAGAAATAATATTTAATAATAATAACAGCGGCTACGTTACGGGGGCGCTCGAGCGATGATTATTATTATTATTATTATTATTATTATTATTGTTGTTGGTATCGTCGACGGTTATCGCGTGCTCGACAATGGCGGGGAAATAATCGCGGACCGCCCGGGGTGCTGGAGGTGGTGGGTGGATTACGTACCTTAAGATTGTGGAACGTCTCGACAATGGCGGAAAACCGCGGACGAACAATAACGTGCCGCGTGGTACGTGTAAGAACATTACGATAAAATTGTATGACACTTGACCTTTCGCACCAAGGTGGCGTGCGTGCATGTGTGCTGCGCGCGTGTGACGACCGTGGCCTCCAACACTACGGGTGTACCGTGTCCACAACGCTCTGCGGTCGGGGTCAGCGCTCATCATCCCCAAGTCGCGACGTGCTTGTCCGCGTTCGGTTTCTTCTTCGCCTTCCACGCTACCCGCGTGTAGTGTTATTACCGTACACGATTTACGACGTCGTATCGTTATACGGGACAGGTGGGGTGGGGTGGTCGTGGGGTTCTACCAGGTAAATCGAAAAAATCGGAACAACTCGCAGAAGTAAAAAATACGTATCTACGTACAGTTTAACTGTTGAACATAACATTTATCGATGCCGTTGAAAGTCTAATACTGGGTTGCTTAAAAATCAGTCCGTAAACTTGTTACTGACCTTTTAATTATTCTGTTAAGTTGTACTGATTGGTAACATTATTGATGTGTTTCATAAAGAAAAGTCAATTTTTTTGATAGCTGTGGTTATCAAATAAATTAAACCACATTTTATGTGATAAATTGTGATAATGAAAATAATATTAATTTATTGATACCAAATAAACATATTAAACAAATTACAATATTAAAATAAACATAATCCTACGAATAAACCGTGATCATATTTTAAATATTCGTTGATATTATTTATTTTATCTATAATTTATTATGACTGAGCGTATTATAATGATGACGTTGAAGATTCCATTATTATGTTTAAAATTACTATAGTTTAAAAAAAAAAAACAAAAGTAATTATACAAATATTGTGGATACAATTTGTGAAATACACGTAATTTCAGCAATAATATTGATAATATCGGATATCTATAAGTTACCGAACCAAAATCGGGTTTGTAAAAGAGGAAAAGAGGAAGAGGAAGACCAAAAAAGAGATGGTTGGAGACTTTGGAGAATGACATGAGGGCTGTCGGTGTGTGCAGAGGAGATGTGATTGACCGAGTAAAGTGGAGGTGTAGGACAAGGGTGGCCGACCCCAAATAGTTGGGAGGAAGGCGAAGTAGAAGAAGAAGAAGAAGACCGAACCAAAATCGGGTTTGTAGTATACAGGTTCAACAATCGGTAACTTACAGAACGGTTAACATTATTTGGCGTTTATGAAATACCTAATTTTAGTTACCGGACCATTAATGCGTTATCAGTCTGTATATTATCTACAAGTCGCTAACGAACGTTTAAGCAACCCACCCTAAAGGTTGAAAATATCATGTCTAGAAACTAGTTTTTGTATAAAACGGTGCCCGTTTGTACGTTTAAATTCGTTGGACATTGCGCATGGCTTTTTCCACACTTCCAAAAACTGAATCGTGCCAGAGCTGAAGTCATCAGTTGCGACATCAGTTCACTGAAAAAAAAATATATGAAAATTACTGAACTGACGACACCAGTTTTGTTAACAACTTTTTTGTCAGACAAGACATATTTCGATTTCAGAAATGTATAAGCAATTGGACATCATTTTACAGGTATTAATTTTAGGACATGATATTTTTAACCTTTAGACTAAACTCGGTATAGAATGAAGACTCTATTTTCAATAAAAAAAAATATATGGTTTTTTTTCTGTGAGGGTTATTTCAAATTCTCTCATTTTCTAAAAAAACTGTACAATATCCGCTGAGTAATACACGTAGTATTGTTTCTTGTTGGAGTAACCATTGCGAATTGGTCCGGACACGCTCGTCGCTTTTAGAGGACGTCCGGGCTGCAGATAAAAAGATAACATTGGCAGTCGACAATAAAATGATGTGTATGATGTGTACGCGACAGTTTTTAGGGTGTATTTATTGTTGTTGATGTCCATTGTGATAATTTTGATGTGTGAAGTGTACACGAAATATTATATCATAATATCAATCATATGTTATTTCGTTGAGGTTAACATTCATGTGTGTGTACACTACATATATATATATATATATATATATATATATATAATATTGTTATTTTTGCTCTTTGTCGCCGTCCAACACTATATACGTGTAACCTTATCGTTTGCCATTATATTATCCTCTAATAAACATTCGTTGTAAGTTATCAATTAAAAAAGGAATTTTCACACAAAAATAATCGTGTTAAAATATAAATTAGAAATCCGGACGCCGAGTGGATAAAAAGAGACCAATAATCAATGTTTGTGCATCGTCGTCTTATTTTTCCTTAGTTGTTTAGGTACCTACATTATATTAGATAAGTTCACGTAATATACTAATTACAATATATACTCGGGGTATTTTAATTTTTCACGCAACACGATGTTTGTACTTTCGCAAACATTTGACTATTTGAGTATATAATACACATTAATATGATTATATAGTATAGTATTTTCATTTAAAATATCATTTATATTCATTTTTACATAAAACCAATGTTATTCTTATTTTTCTACAATTTACAACTATTAGTCATAATTATTTTTGTAAATATTATCTAATCATTTATATTCCTAAGTACATATTTGTGTTCAGATTTTCGTTCATTTGAGATCAAATATTAAAACGTGACGTACTTATTACTAGTCGAGTATAATTATTTGTTGAGTCATTTAGTTAAATGTGAGAATTATTAAATATATTTCAATCTTGGTTTATATTTATTTCACATTTAAATGTTAGTTGTATATTTTATAAATAATCATGTTTTACTATTATCTTATTATATTATTAGGTAGCGCGTTAAAGTTTTACGGCTTAGTACTCATCTTAATATTTATGTTATACAGCATTATTTTTTTGCCAGCAAAATATTTCAAAAGATGTATAATGTAATTTAATAAATCGGTAAATTTAAAGACTGATCTAGGTATGTATATTTGAAATAAGTTAAACATTTTGTTATTTGTAGTTTAATTCCAGTAGGATTGTTATTGTTTACATGTACATTTGTATTTTGTATAACATTGTATAGCGTATGATATTATGTAAAATACGTATTATATGCGTAGTTAATACATTGTTATTTTAATTAACCTACATAGTTTTTATTTTTATTTTACTTTAGTCTTACATTTACATAAGGTCAAGTGAATCATTGTGGTTATCAATTAATTACTCGAAAAGCAAAAATATAAGTAAAGTTACAAAAAAAAAAACCCTGAAAATGAGTTTTTATACATTTTGTTATATAATTAATTTATTTCTCGAAACAATTCTATTAACAAGTTTCCTTCACAAGGTTTTTGATAAACCAAACAACGCAGTTTCATGGTTTGTGTATTTAGACGTATTCATGTTTTTCTGAGTCAAAGACTTATGGGTTAAATCGTACAGATATTATTTTCGTTGTGGACGTATATGTGTATGGACATAGCTAGAGTTCCATCAGAAACGATGATTTCAATTATAATCATATTTTGTGGTGGTAACTGCCATTATTGTTATATGGGTATAGGTACATCGATTATTTCGAAAGTAAATAAAGTGTATCTATATATTAATATGTATATATGTAAGTAAGGTTTTCTAACAAGAAACTAAATTAACATTGACACGCATGTGTATACTGACAATACAAAATATTATGTGGACTATACAATGGTATCTTATTATAAATCGTCGAGGACAAAATATTATGCAGTATTGTAGTATAGTGTTATTCTTGGACGGAAAAATATGATTTCGAACGTCGTCCCTCGATTCCCCATATTACACGATACATACTCGTGTTAAGAAAACACGCGGTCGACAATCGACAATTCGGGGAAAAGTACTGCGACTCACGATTGCGACATACGTTTAAGTCTATAACGTGTGCGTGACCTTTTACGTTGTCTGCGGATCTTATATTAAGTTCAATGCAATAATATTAAACAGAAAAATAATATAACAATAATAATAATATTATAATCTTCACAGAAATTTTCTAGTGCAATTATTATTGAGTTCTGTATATGCGCATGTATGTATTATTGTATATTATACACACCTCGTCTCCGTCCTAGGTCGTTGGTCATGATCGCCGCTTCGATGCCGCGTTTTTATATATATAATAATAATTTTTGTTATACTGCACTTGATTATTATATGGTTATTAATATTAGACACGTCGGTGTTCACGATTGTCCCTGAACCGGACGTACCAATATCGTGGTTGTGAAACATATTCGTGTATGATCGGCACACGTTTCCGTGCAGATCCACGAAATCGCATGAGTCGAACGGGTAAAATGGAAAAAAAATCCCTTTTTGGTGGACGACAGAACGCTGTCATTTCGTAAATTTATTTATTAAATTTATTGATTTGTTTTTATATAATACTGCCTCTATGTTTCGTTGCAATCGGTATATCATCAGCTCACGACGAACATGATTGCTATACAGGTATACGTACATTTAATATATATATAAATAAATTCTTCGCTTCACTTAGAATCTAAAATGTACATCTACTATTGTTCATTATCTCGATCGTTGTGGGAGATAACAGTGCTCCGACAGTAAAGTTTCTTTCGCAATATTTTTAGCTTGACAAATCGTATATCGTATATTGCGTGTATAATAATTATAACTGTGAATCTAAGAGGATGAGAAGTATTATTCGCATATTGTAACTCTTACGAAAACACTATCACCGACCGTAACAACTCGATGCAGTCCGAAATACCCCTTTATACAGTGACGCATCTATATTGCCCTTACATTACACAAACTCCCTCCCTGTATACATATTACACTTTCAGCACTTTTATAAAACGTATAAGAAAGTAATTTCAGAATTGGTGTACATTTTAACAACATTTTTAGTCGTTATAGATTCTATATTGATAGTATCAAATTGGATAAACACCTACCTATTTGGTACTTTTGATTTATAAAAATAGAAATTAGATAGAGCTAAATCACATGATTTAATTGAGTTCATTAGTAACTTAATTATTTTACTTATAACAGTAATAGCAAAAATATAAGTATACAAGTAACAATATGGTGATTGCTTAGTGTCAATAACTTTAGAAACATCTCTTCAGGTGTATACTTCAATAATTAGACTTGGGACTAAATATCTTGCTGATTTACCATCTATTATTTATTTAAGCGTTATTATTTATAAAGAAATATAAAAACAAGTAAATATTTTCCATCTTTTATAAAATACGGTAGCAGAGTCTGTAGCATTTAAACTAAAAATGTCGTTGTTCCTAATCATTTTGTATGCAACAGTTTTTTTTTCCTATTCTTGAAAGGTTTATATTTACTAAAATATTCTAAAACACGTGTACCAAAAGGGTATTTATTGTTTGTATAAAGTATTATTTTGGTCAGCACACAGTGGTTGAAGGATTCTCCACTGATCGAAACCAATGTGTCACATCTTCCAATACGATGTTAGTATTGACGGGAATATTATTTACGCCAAGTTTGGTAAACGTTTTAAAAATACGGTCAATGGTGTTAACGGTGAGAAGGTATTTATGTAGAGATCATGCTGTTATTATGAAAAAAAGCTGTTTAAGATGAGTTCCAATAGATTATCTTTGGAATTAAATATTTCCATGCCACATGGACGTGTATTTATTATTTATACTCGTGGTGAATTATCAGATGGATCATTTAATATTTTATTTATTTTTTATATTTCTTTTAGGTGTATTTATTTTATTAAATTGTTCGTAGATAGATAATTATTAATTACTGCGTTCATGTTTGCATATAACTAAATTAATATAAGCACTGTATAATTATAGCTATAAGTGGCCATCCATTGAACTTGTACACGAGGTCTAATTCATTGTTTATATATTATGTGAGCGCTCTCTGAATTCTTATTAATTTTCGAAATGTTACTAGTATAACATTACATTATTGTTTTTTAATAATCAGGGACACGGAAATTTAAAAAACCGAAAAATATTTGAATTGCTTTTTAATTTTTACAATCCTATTGTTTTGTTATAAATAATTGTATATTAATGATATAATATAAATAAAATAATGTGTAATTGCGTGCCATAGCCTACAAAACTTGAGATAATTTTACTTTTCACACCTTCGTTGGTATTAAACACGCGTAGGATTGTTTTTTATTTTTTCAATCGCTTACGAATAAATCTGTTTTTATAATCTGTACCTATATCATAACAATATATCCTGTTTATGTAATTTATATTCAAATCAATAATATTACCTTTTATTTTCGTTTCAGGTAAGTCATTGAGAATATTGCATTATGCATGTCAGGGTACTCGGACCTCGTATACATGACCGCCACCGCGGCCCTTGTGCAGTTCAATAAGTACTACCGATTGCATTACGAAAGGTGATTTTTTATTATATTTTTTATAAATGACTTTTGAGGTTTCTTATCCGAAAAACTTTTCGACGTTGGCTACGCCCCAAAGTCAATCACGATCTAGGTGAATCATTGTATTAATGTGTATCTATATTACACTGCGCTTATAGCAGGTATTATTAGTATTACGTGATGGTATATAAACAATATCTGAACGGTCCTTGACTGTTAAATAACAAAAACAATGTTAAGGCCTATTATCTGGTCGTAGAAAAAAATAAAATACACACATGTATTGGAACGTAAAGACATGTAGCAATTACGGCTCTGAAACTGATTTTTCTTTCACTTATAATATGTGCTCATGATACATGTATATGCCCACCGCGCGTTATGCCATCCAGTAAAATGTCGATCGCATTTTTATAAATCCCACGTGCTCGTAACCACTTGGTTATACTCGACTAATTAAGATACTTAGCCCGGCCCTAAATGGAATTTGGGATAAACCATTGCGGGATAACGAGTTCGTCCAGTTCGTCGATGTTTATATATAGAGGTTTACCACACCCTACAAAACATATTTCTTCATATCTCTCAACCGGAACGATATCAGTATTGGATTTACAAGGAAAATATGCGTCAATTAGCTTTCGAGTTATTAGCGTTATGTGTTTGATTAGCCTATATTATATTTGATGGCTAAAGCGTAATATTAGGATTGGGATTAAGTTTAATATTGCATAAATATCGTGTGTTAACAAAAATATATTTTATGCTTTATAATATATATATTATGTGTATAAGACGTATCCTAATGTAATGAAATATTTGTTGCTCTAAGGAACCTAAGTTTATTAGCTATTATTCGAGTGAACGTACATCACAATACAAGTGTAATATATATATTTTTTTATTGACTAATCCTTCGTTGTTATCATAACATAAGTATTTCATTGGATCATGATAAGCGTTTATAGGTGCATTGAATCACTACGGTCTACAATTGTACACAGCCGATCACAATAGCCCTTCTGCTCCGTTTATCAGATTGTAGCATTTGTATTATATTATTATAAAATATTGCATAATCATAAAATACTGCAACTGCACCTTAACTCCGAACAAATCGAGCTATGTATCCGTCTTATATATGGATAGTATTGTAGTTAAATATTAATTTGAACATCACCCGTTTTCCCTACGTTGTATATTTATTATTACTTTTTACATTTTTTAAACCAATAGGTATGTATAATGGTAAAATTATGAAATTCTTGTTATCATCTTTTATAAAATGTATGTTAGTAGAATTAAATAAATCAATGATGTAATGCAACTATGTTTGTATATTTATTAATTATTACTATAAGAGTTAAACTGTTTAGAAACATATCAAAAATATTTAAGCCTCAACTGATATCAGGTTGATTATCGTAACTTTCATAATATTGAACGATTAGATTTTATTAGAGGTGAAGTTGTTGGTTTTTACAAAAGCTTATGAATGTATATAAATGTTAAGTACGCTATTATTTAAAATCATATTTATTGTTTTATGTTATTTTTTATAAAAAGTGTCTTAGTAACTATTCGCTAAGAGGATCTAATACTCGTACAGATACTGACTCTATGAGTCCAACAAAACTATAGTGAACCTTTAAGTTAATACCTAAGTGTACATACTGGATATGGCATTATCTTGGAAATGTTGTTCTCTTTAAATTTGATAATAGTTTTTAGTGTTTAAAAATTATTATCTAATTTAAAAAGGAGATCATTTTCAAGATAATGTCTTATTCTATTTGTAAATTATTACTTAAAAAAGAAGCAATAACGTCTTGCCTTTTTATACGCGTTAATGTATTACTTAATTATTAAGCGTATTACGTCTTAACACTCTATTGTAAATTATTACTTAAAAAAGAAGCAATAACGTCTTGCCTTTTTATACGCGTTAATGTATTACTTAATTATTAAGCGTATTACGTCTTAACACTCTATTGTAAATTGGTATTGGACGATTTTTTTCTTATCTTGAAAATAATATTATTTCTGCATGTAGTAATGGTTTTTTAATACTAGAATATTATCAGAAATGCCACAATTTGATAGTGAAATACTTTCATATCATCTGTTAAATAGAGTAAGATAGTATAAACGGACAACACTCACTTACTCTTATGGGATAATGTCCTAAAAATATTGTAAACATTATACTTTATCCACCGTTTGCTATTTATTCGCCCGTTATGACTTAACTCGTTGTGGTTATCACTGTTGATTATATTACTCTATTGTGAAAGTGTATATCCTCTATATGGATTATCTTTTATATTTATAGATTTTAATTTAAAAATAGTAACATATAAGGTATCGTATATGCATGTAAAAATATAGCGATTAACAACACGTCGCATTTAGCTTAAATGTTATCATAAACAAAAAATGTTTATCCTGCTCGTATTTCGTCAGTTTTATTGTCATCTAGATAATTATTATTATATATATATATATATATATTTTTTTTTTCATATACTAACAACGTAGTATATGATGAAGTAAAAAAAAAAAAAAAAACGTAACGCTCTACGAGTGGTTATGGCCATTTTAGTACCTTTAAACTTATTATGGATAGGGGCGTACGTCTCTGTCACAAACTGGAAATATACCTGTTTACTGGAATCGCGCACAACTGTCACAAACATCATCACCCATTACGTCGCGCGAGTTATATTTCTGTATAAAAGCGTCGCGTCACTACGGTTTGTCATATTCAGTCATCAGCCGTGATCGCAAAGTCTTTAGACAACTACAGTTCTGTCGTGTGCAGTTCGTACAGTTTGAATTTTTCCAAGTCTCGTGCAATAAAAATCAACATCATGTTCGCCAAAGTAAGTACAATTTTTCGTATCGTAATGCATTGTATTATTCTATCTAGTTTTCCGCGCCGTCCTATACTTTATCATTTTCTCGGGATCGTAAAATAACACATCGTCGGGCGAAATAAAAACAGCTAACGGCCGCGTCAAAATAGTGTCGTTGGATCAACAACAGCTCTACTTGTTTGTATGCGCATGTGTGATACTGGCATCAGCTTTATACTTAAAAAAAAAAAAAAACATTCGTTCAAATCCAAATCGCTACGATCGTTTAAACAAGAGACCGTCTCTGTCACTATCCCAAACAAGAGTTTTCTCGTTCCGAAAAACGAACAATCCGAGTGGAACCGGGTCGCAACACCGCGATTTCCGTACCCGATAATACGCGTCAAAGCTGCGCACGATGCGCACGCGAAAATCCTCTACACGTGTTATTTATTTGTTATGTATTCTTCAATTTTTTTTTTTATTCTTTTTTACCGTGCACGTTATACAGGTAGCAGTGTGGTTCGCCTGCGTGACCGTCTTCGCTGCGCGAGCCCAATACTATCCTGCGGCCGCTGTGGTACACGCGCCGGCCGCGGTAGTACACGCGCCGGTTGCGTATCCGGCCGCCGCCTATGATACCGTCAACCCGAACCCGTCGTACTCCTATAAGTACGGCGTGGCCGACCCTTCCACCGGTGATTACAAGACGGCCGAGGAGAACCTGTCCAACGGCGTGGTCCAGGGACAGTACAGCCTGGCCGAACCGGACGGTTCCGTCAGGACCGTGACGTACACCGCTGACGACGTAAACGGTTTCGTGGCCCAAGTCAGCAAGGGCGCAAAGGTTATCGCCGCGCCGGCCGCCCCCGTGTACCCGGCAGCTCCGGTGTACGCCGCCCCGGCCGCTCCGGTGTACGCAGCCCCTGCTGTCTCCTACCCTTACCCGTACAAACGTCAAGCGTGAATTTGAGCACCGTCCACGCAGCTTGAGGAGTTCATCACCATCATTGCCATGCTGCATCATTAAGTTTAACCAATAATATTTTGTAACAACCTTGATGCAGTTCTTCCATTATCGCGTCATTCACATCTCGTCTATTTCTCCTTTTTTTTTTTTATTATACTATTTCGTATTATATACAAACACTATATTATATATTATTACGTCATAGTTTTTTTATATTTTATATTTAGTTTCCTATGTTATAATAAACGTTGTGCTTGAATATCAAGTATTATTTATTATTGTGCTCTGTATTCCATGGGAGGAACAAGTATAAGCGCCTATACGTGTGTAGGTTTGATTTGTTGTGTGTGCACACAAATAAACCTATAACGACTATTATGCTCTCGATCTTTATTCGAAACCAGCAAAAATGTCACGTGATTTTCAATTCTTTGCAAATCGGTTTGAAGATGACATTTTGTGACGGACAAGAGTTTGCTGTTTTTTGATAATAGAAAAAGAAAAATATGTTCGTGATATCCGTAAACATTCACATTTATCATTGTGGTTTTGTATTCGAATTTTCCGTTAAAGATTCTGTCAACGAGTATTCTGACGTTTATTATATATATTTTATTATATTATTCTCGTTGAAGCAAAACATGTTCGTTCAATAGTAATTACATTATGTTAGAACCTGATTATTTTTTATCTACGTCTCTATACAGTACCGACGTACTATTAATAAATTAATAAATAATTAGTTAAAATATAATAATAATATTATTAATAATGTAATTATAGTAAATATTAATTAATATGTAGAACATACGTGGTACAAACTACAAATAGTGAATTATTAACTATTAAATCAATTGTACTTAGAATTATCGTCATGATGAGTGCTTTAAAAATTGCTGTATATTCATAAAAATATTAAAATCATATTACTCATTGGAAAATTTTAATATTTTGTGAGGTAGAATAAAATAAACATACTAATTCTTAAATATAAAGATAACGGAACTAATATTTCAATATTTCGTTATCATTTGAGATATTGCATTTCGTATTGGGTATACTATATTCTATATATTTATTTTTACCCAAAACTTAATTGCATGCATTTAAAATTATTTTTTAAATACTATTTTTGTATGAATGAAGGTAATAGTAGTAGCATAATTAATAACAGGCACTAGATTACAAGAATAAAAAAAAAGTAATGTTCATAAATTGTATTGAATTTAATGTATACGATTTTTGTATAATATATGATTTACTCCTTATTGTGAGATAATGTGAGGTATTGATATTCCTTGTCTATAAAATCGAGCACAGTGATTCAACTAGTAGTCTAGTAGGTACACACTTGTAATGCGTTTGACATTTCCAAATGTAATGCTACGCGTCGTCATATTTTGTCTTCCTATTTTATTTCTATAAATCATTATTAATGTGTATATATATATATATATAATATAAAAAAAAATACTGAATGCAATTTTCAACGTTGTTCCTTTACTAAAAAAAGTCAAACTCAGGGATAAAATATCCACTTTATTTGTATTTTTAATTTCAAAAATATCAAAGTTGAAATAACTCGTTCACACAGACAGGTTATTGGAAATTCAATCAAGTATCTCAATAAAATGTTGCCAAACATTGCTAGATAATCTTGTCTAACGGGAACTCTAGAACGGGATTAATGATGTAATTTTAAATTAATACTTAATTATCATAATATAACCAAAAACATAGACGTTTGTAACTATTTCAAAATTGTCAATTGGTATAATTTGAAATTTACATTCCCTGGCTTAAACCAGGCATATTAGTTATGCGACTCATGGCTCATTTTTTTGTGGCTCGGGGATAACAATAATAATTGACAATTAAAATCATAATGAAACTTTTTAACTTCATGTCAAAACTATATTAAAAATATTTATATTTAATGAATATATTATGTTACTATTTTATCATCAATAATAGTAAGATATAATTTTTCTCAATTTAAAAAAAAATAGTGAAAATATTATCACAAGAATAAAAAATTAAAAGATATTAATAAATCATCAAAAATATTTAAAATTATTTAGCTGAACTTATTGTGTTCGTGATGAATACAATTAAAAATCGTATAAAACTTTTTTTTTATTATTCATTTTTTTTTTTTTTGCGGCCCTCATAATTAGTGATGTGAGTTTGTATTATACAGTGGTATAAAACTGTATTATACAAGGTATTATACACATGGTATAAAATAATTTTATACAGACGGTATAAAAAAAAGTTAAGGCTTTAAGTTAAGTTAATTTAGTTATTACCTAGATTAAAGATACTTAGATATAAAATTATTATTTGTTATTATCATTTATTAATCATTATCGTAACATGTTTTCCCATTGAGTAGGGAAGTACTCATTCTAAAAATAACCTTAGCGTCGTAGTTTTATCCTTATCGAATTAAATTCAAATTATTAAATTGATTCTTATGTGTTTTTTAAATTTTTTCTGACCTACTAGTCATTTTTTAAATTATTCCTTTTTTAAAATGATTCGTATTTCATAATCAATAATAGGTTTATAACCTCTGTTAAATTTCCAATAATTTGAGGTACTGCAAGGTTCTATACGGCTTAATACTGGTATAATATCGGTATAATATGGTATTATACAACAACAAAATAAAATACGGTATTTTAACATCTCTACTCATAATTAAACATTAAACAAATTTAGTTCAGTCGATATTTTGGGCTTGTCGTACCTGGCTCAAACCCTTGTCTCAGCAACACGTTGTTCGCCGCCTGTGAGCGGTACACAGCAAAAATCGGGAACTACTGTAATATATTATAAATGTTATGAAACATAACCGTGCAGTACAGCTATCGACTCAAATGTCACCACTGCACTAGACGTTTGTTACGTACTACCGGGAAAGTCACTCCCAGTTCTTAGGTTTATTATCTATAACGCATGTGAAATAAAGATTTTAGGCACCAACCACACTTGTTCTAGACTATATTCTAGCCAAGTATATGATGGATGATCAGTGACTAATACTATGCTAAAGAGATACGATATTTGTTTTGGCATAATCTGTTCCGCACGCGCTATGGATCATAGAGATCATAGAGATATATCTATGCTATGGATGCACTGCGGAAGTTTTATCGATCAATATTAATTTGGCGATTTTGATTTGTTCATCACTCATATCCGTGCGGCGTTCTCGCAGGCCGAATTTTCAAATCGATTCCAGCATTGTACATGCGTTGATGCAACGTATGTATTTTTATCACACATACCACAATGTTTAGTTAAGGTCATCGATACGCTGTTATTTCGTATATGTTGGTTCATATTGACTCATATCAAACGACGGTTAACGTTGGAAACGTAGGAACATTAACTGTATTATAATTCAGACCATGCAAACACTCCGGATTGTCAGTGAAAATAGTTCTTTAAAAACGAATAACGATCACAATAAAAATGACCAAAGGATCGAGGGAACAATCGTCACTCGAAAACGCCTTGAAAGTGTGTCCACGTGCAGACCGATCGTCGAAATGATCGAGTACACTGAGTCGGACATCACGTATTGCCAACAAGACGAACCGCCGAAAACTGCCCGCATAGGAAACGGATGTTTCTTCGATACCATCAAACGTTGGTTCACGTGCGGTTCGTCGTATGCATCACTGGATCCGCTCGAAGACAGTGCCGTCAGGGACGTATTTAGGGGGGCCAAGGGGGGCATTGGCCCCGGGCGCCAAGTTTTGAGAGGGCGTCAGAATCCAGAATCTTAAAACAATGAAAAATAATTATTTTCTATTATTATCAAAATAAATTACATTATCTGACCTATCGCGCTCTGCCAATAAATAACTGAAAAAAAATACTCGCATTTATAAATATTTTTTTCGGTAGTATAAATCTACATACCAGTGTCTTATAATTGATTTTATTTTTAGGCTATTCTTAAAAGAGAGCGCTTAAGAAATAGTGCCAAAAATTTAAATACGACTCTAAATGCTGTAAGTACGATTTTAGTGACTGTATCCAAATGCAAAACGCATTCGGTACCCGACGTTCAAAGCCGTAGCCAGGAGGTAGGGTTCAGGGTTCAGACCCACCCCCGAATTTTTTTTTGATACTGAAGAAGTTATCAAAAGATTTTCAAATACTTCAAGGAGAATTAAAGTAATATAGTAGTATTGTAGTACGTTTAATAATTTTTTTTATTTTTTTGATACATGTATTGTATATAGTTAACTTATATATTAAAACGTAATGAATTATAATTATTAATGTAGAAGTATAAGATAATGTACATAGTTACCTACCAAAATTATTAAAAAAAATGCCATGTTCTTAATTTAAATAATAATTTTTATAATTTCATGTTTTATTACATAACATAACATTTATACTCGACCCCCCCCCCCCCCCCGAAATATTTTACTAGCTACGGCCTTGTCGACGTTCATTGCCAAACTTTCAGCAAACAGTTTGGTATCCAGAACACCTGTCGGCCGGAAAAGCGCGCGAGATATTAAATTGTTTAATTCTCGATTATTTTGTTCTGTACTAATACCATAAAAAAAGGAAAATGCTTTTTGCATACCATCAAGTGTTGATATAGATTATCGTATGACTAAAATCGTCCGAAAACATAGCTACATGTACACTTTTGGCCACCGTATCCGAGTGCAAGATGCATTCGGGCCCTGTCATTCGTTGCGAAACTCTCAGAAAACAAAATTTTAACTATATGAGAATAATCGTCAGTAACGCGAACAAGATTTTCAATTAGTTAATTTCGGATATCGTTCATAGATAAATTTAAAATGTGCATTTTTAAAATGTTTCATAAACATAATTTACATGAGCTTGTGTATTAATGTGTTTAGAATCGATAATTATTTTCTAGCCTTAATTAAAATTATTTGAAAATTATTATTTTCAACCGGAATAAATTCATAACCAAGCTTTTAGACCACAGAAATTCAAATTACTAAACACATTCTGAACAAAATTCAGATGTAAGTCTTGAAGTCTGCTTTTCGTAGACTATTATTTCGGTGATTTATCTAAAACTTTTCAATTAATGTATTTTTGTCGCGTGTGAATAAAAAGTTAAAATTTGCATATGAGTAAATTTGATGGAAATAGTGTTATTAATTACCACTGATGCAATAATAAAGATAAGAGACATGATGAATAATAGTATGTGTGGCTTGTGTGAGGAGGTTTTTGTTTGGTTAAATTGTTTCAATTCAAATTGTTTTTTTTCAAATTATTTTTTTTTAATAAAAATAAGAATTATTAAAAAATTGTATTTATACAGGAACTCACTGAATACTTTTCTTTTTTTATGAACGTTTAATATGTAAATTATGCACTGAATGGTAGCTCTATATTTTAAGCGTGTTTAAACGTAATTTGAGGTTTTTAGTCAAAATTATAGTCTATAATTTTATTTTTTATAACTTATTTTTCATTCAACATTTGTAAATATCTCTATATTAATATTATTAATTTTTAATTTCAATTTATAATAATTTATAATAATACAATTTCTATTTTATCAAGGATTTTGAAAAATGATTATCACAAGTTGAATTTATGTTACACATTCTACTGAATAATCGAATGCTTATATAAATGATTACAATTAGTAATGTTAAGGCTACTTAAAAAAATAGTTGGTTTAAAAAAAAAATACCTTTTAATTATGGCCATTATTTACTATAGAAACTACGTCTCAAAAAATAAAACTTTAAACAAACGAAAACGTTGATTCATTACATCTTGCGACTAAAGTTAATAAATTATTTTCTTGCACTTTTTACGAGCTTGCTTAAAATCTGCAAAATGAAAATGCTTAGAAGATTTACTGGAGCTACTAACTGGAAATAGTGGTTATATGTATTATCACAGAACAATATGTAATGATGCCATTACAGTGTACAAAATATTACAATAGTGAAAAAAAATTGGTGACCCCAATGTGACCAATACAAATATTCCAAGGATAATATATTTTAAATCGGCCGAATCGAGGAAAAAAAATCGATTCAACAATAAAATCGGCCGGACTTAATCGATTTAAAAATCGATAAATCGACCGAAAAAAATCGATTTAAATCGCCCATCAATAACTGGAAAGTACATGTCCTGGTCCTAAGGGTGTGATCACAGCTGTAGTTTATAAATAGCTGTAAAGATAATTATCAACTTGTCTCAAAGGACTAAGCCGAAGAAAATGAACGAAAACAGCTTAACAGAAACTCTCACTTCCATTGAAAATAAAAATCAGTCATTGAATGAAGACAATCATTATCGACCGATATCCATACGTTTGGAAGAAAACAGAGAACTTGATAATGGCTACAGAAATGAAAGTAACGTATCTTTTTCAAGCGGAACTTCATGTATGACCATACTTGTGTACTAGCATTCGCTAAGGAACCATTAGGAACCATAATTATCCAACGACTTTAGAGACATCAATTGATTTCGACGAAAGAACCCAACATTGGTTGCCAGTGAAATTCGTGAATTTAAATCCAATCGATCGTCGATGAAAAACAAGTATTGGTATGAGTCGGACGTTTCACAAAAAATCAAAGGAGACGTAACCTAATGTGACGATGCCAGTATATCCATTGAATCATCGGGTTTAACTGTACCGTTGCGCTTTTTGATAATGCTTAATCCATCAACTAGGCGATCCCACCCGGCGTATTTATTGTGATTATTTTACACAAAACGGTCAAGTCATGGTAGCCAGAGTCGTGTATTCCTACAGAAATCATTAATATCAAACAGCGTCCGAAATTTTATTAAATAACGATGAAAAAAGCAAATTCTTTAAAGCATCTTTAGCAGTCAACTACAATCAATGATCAAGATCCGGTCGATCATCGTGAGACAGAGATTGTAAGTTTGCATTTAAAAACACGAATGTAAATGAAGTAAATTAATATTATGATTAAAAGACATTTGAAAGTGTGGATACAATGGAGACATTTATAACAATGTAAGTAAAAGTAAAGTCTCTCTATCCAGTGGAACTTCGCTTATGATAATACCTTTGCGACAGTACTCATTTGAGAACTATTATTACCCAACGGATTCAGAAATGTCAATCGAAACCGACGACAGAAATAATGCTTTGATACTATCATCGATCTCCGTCAAAAACCAAGAAAACATAATCAATCAGTCGTCGTTAGATAATAAATATCGTTATGAGTCGGATGTTTCAATAGAAAACAAAAAAAAGAAAATGATTATGGTAGTTAGTGTATACAGCGAATCATCGGATATGACAATATCTCTTCGCTTTGCAGAAATGAAGAAATTACCCATCAAATAGCTGATTCCACCGAGCATATCCAGGCTGGATCTACTTAACTCACATCGGACAAGAAATGGTCACTAGAGCCAAGTATTCATACAGAAAGCGAACGGATTCGGAAATTTCAGTCGAAAATGACGAGAGAAATAATACTTCAATAAGTTTCATTTGAACAAATCGAAGTCTCCGGTCCGACAATTGAATGACCGGTTAAATTATTCGTATATATTTTATGGGTCGTTGAGTTATTATTCAATTACTAAATACATACCAGCTAACTATCTAAAATATGTTGATATTATTCTTTTTAATAAAATATTTCACATTATGATATGGTATATTAACTCTCTCAAGTAAACCTTCGACGGGAAAAATCTAAAACTAAAATATTAATTAAACTATTTCATGTAAATAAATTTTTTAATTAAATAGAAAAAATTGAAGAAAATGAAAGGTTATATATATATATATATATATAAAAAGGGCATCTCAGCTTTTTGTTCAAAATTATTTTATTATCTCATTTGTCTTAGCATAAGATGCACATTTTAATATTTTTATTGTACTAAAGTATGTATAAGTAGTATGTATATATTGGCCAAACAAGTATAAGGGAGCCTGGAACCTATCAGCCCCGAGGCCATCAAAAGCTCTCGACGGTCCTGGTCATATTGTTACACATTTTATAATAACTATTATAAACTATTTAAATGATTATTTCCTTGACTTACTTTACAAAACTTTATACATCTATTATTTCAGTTTACTGTAATTTGAACGTGATAATAATAAAATAAAATACTTGGCTTTGTTTATAATAAATTATAATTATGTATGTATTGACTATTACAAAATTATACAACAATAAAAAATGTTCTTATAGACTATTGTTTGCTGTTTTATGATGTGCGGTGTATATATCATTCCGTTTAATTATTGTCGTTTTGGTGGTAAAGCGATGGCGTGCAATAATGCTTAACAATATTTTTAATGTCAATTTACTGTAAATTTCATATAATGTTTGAGGACGGCCATCTCAGAAAAACGCACTGTAGTCCGACATTTATATTATTTATATTTATAGTAAGATATTAACTCATCATAACTATTATTATAATGAGTCAGTTTGTTATTTTTAACTCTACACGCAAAAGTACAAAGTTCAAAGTTCAAATTATTAAAATATATGAAATATTTGAACAATTTTACAAATAATATGTGTATATAGTTTTGTTAGTAGACAATAAAAAAAAATGTATCTTATTATTGGGGATCGTAAGTTATCGTACTAAAAACTTTTAAATCATATATCAACAAATATATCATAAATCATTTTAACAGCAAATAAATAACAAAAATAGCATTATTTCAATAAATAATATTCGACATTGTACTTTAAAATTGCATAATTTCTGTTAAAATACAGTTGTACTTAAAATTACCAACCAATTTTTTATTTACCAAAATAAGTATCTAGCAAAAGAAAATGTATAAGTATTTTGTGTCAAAACTATCATATTACAAATATAAGTTATTTTACAAATCGTTTAATAATAAAAAAATTCATATTAAAAATAAAAAAGTGGTCTTATTCTGGTCTTCCAGAAGATTACAAACAATATTACCGACATTTAAAAACATTTTATTTGATCAGTTGTTATCTTATTTTTTAATACACATTTGTGTGCTTACCTTCAAAATTATCGCGCTGGATGATAAATAATATCTTTAAGTTCTCAAATTCGAAAGATTTCCAATTTGATGGCAGCAAGTTATGCATCTCGTCCATTGTCTTATCAAATAATATTTGCATGATTACCATGACTTCCATCGCAATCGAAAGAGCCTGGAGTAACCATCAATTATTATTTATTATTTTTATATTATTCTGACATATAGTAATATCTGACATGGCCTTAGTTGTTATTTTATTTCATAAAAAAAGAGAATTTAAATTATGTGAATAATATTTAAAAGTATCTAAAACTGTACTATAAAATTTAATGAGGAAAATAAACAAAATTACAATCAAGTCGAAAAAAAACAGCTGCATAAAATTACACTATATTTTCTAAAATTTTAATTCGTACTTGCACATAACAAATTTATAACCTACGTCGCAATAAGTACAAATAAAAGAAAAGAATTTGCAAATGCAACAACTTCCAAGGACTACTTATTGCCATACGTGTACAATGTACTTGATGTATATTTCAACAGTAATTTTTTTTGAAAATTAAATTTTGTTTATATGGTTAGTTGTGGTTCTCAGTTAAACGTAAACTATAAACCACGTTTTCAGACGAAAAAATTATTGTTTTTTGTTCAGGATTTAATAATTATCATAATATTATATTAATTACATAAATTATAAGCATATGTACTGTGTGTGTATGAAAGTATATGTGTATTCAGTGTTTGTTATGTTCCTGTTCGGCTTTATCCATAGGGTGTGCCCTCGTCATACTGTCGAGAATCCAAGGCGATGATGTATGTATTATGTGTATAATAATATATGAATAACATGTGTAGTATGTATAATAAGGGCGTTTGTTGCACATTGTGTTTTTGTTCTGTTAAACGCAATCGGGCGTAGCGAAACGAAAAGAAAAGCGTACACCGTGATTCCTTTGACTTTACTTTTGTCTTTACAAATCAAAGGTCAACGTATATTACCGTTGCTACGCGTTGTTTACGCGGTCACCGCCCTAAAAATATCCAATCTCGTTCGGTATCATTATGTACACGAGGTAGTTGACAAAATAAACATCATCCACAAGCCAAGGACCGAAAAGCGTGCGTTGCTCTGTTAGGTAACGATTTAAATGTTAGCGGTAACGGAACGGTATGTAATAATAACAACGCAATCCGTGCTAAAGCGTCACGTTGTCAACGGACTATTTCCTATTGAACGATTTGAACGGGATCCGCTTACCCACATTTATTATCAATTTTATTTTACTAAACGAAAACCGTTTTCTGCTCTGCTGTTTAAGACCATCTATTTTACGAAACATCTATGATGGTTAATATTATGTCTGATGATGGAAATTATTTGATAAAATTAGATTTAACTCTTGTAGCCAACCACTGTGTCCTTGTACGAGGCGTGGTCTTCATACCTACGTTGTTTATGCGCTCCAAAGTACGGATGACCCAGTTTTTTGTAATAGTTAATGTATGCTGTATAAATGTGTAGTATATGTGTGTTATAATATGTTCATTTTTACACAGTGTTTTAAGAGGTGGTATTTCTCTTTTTTATTTTATTTTATTGAAAATCTAAATAGTTTCGTAAACACATTTTTAAGACAATACGGATGTTGGATATTATGTTTGGCTGAAAATTACTAATTTGTATAACTATCCATAACCAATCCTACGAATTCGCTTTATATTTACATAAATTTATTTATCGCTTTACAATTTTTTTCATCTTTTTTTTTATCTAAAAAATCATATTAAATCGTAATTATTATACGCAATATGAGGTAACATATAAGCTTTGGTAAATAGTAAATATTAAATAATAATCAAAATGTGACAAAATATTTTCGATCATTCATGAAATATTGAAAATGGCCTCTATTTCTATGGTACTATGTAAAATGTATGCCTATAGTTGTACAAGTTAACTCGTTTCTAGTGATGAACAACGTTAGTATTACAAAGCATAGAGATATAAAGTTGAAACCAAAAGTAAATCCTTCTACGGTTAAACACAATACATTATCCATTAACATAAGATTATCAGCTTTATTATTATTTAAATACTATCGCATTATATAATCATTATAAATCATTACATTGTTTAAAAAAATATAATCTAATGTACCGATGTCACTTTCTGAACATGTTTTTATTATTCAATTATTTTGTGGGTGGTTTAATAATATTGTATTCATTTTATGATTTGATGAAAATTACTGTATAATAAAATTATTTTTACTTCTTGCTGAATCATTTTTTTACTATACAAACATTTTAGTCTTCTTCGAATAGATACTGTTACATATTTTAAGAATACAACTAGGTTCAATGGATAAATGCTAAGATAAGTATTTTTATTGTGATTTTTTTTTCTTTTGGTATTCACGTTCTCGATAGTAGAAGCTCAAAATGTTTTGTACTGATTCCTGCTATGATCATAAATTAATTACAGACCATATTTAATTTATTCATCTAAACACATTTTTCAAAAAACTCACAACTAAGCTGTAACAAAATAGGTGCAAATATCTACTTTTCGAAAACATTTTTAATGGTTTTTAACGATTATAATTCGTCGAATTTGATAAAATGAAATAACTTGCTTATATGAAATAAACAGAAAATATACTCTCTAATGGTAATCATATTCTTATTCACTTCAAATAGCATACTGATATATTTTGTACTATGTAGTTTATTTTTGTACTATATTTTACACTTTAAATTTATATTTTTCTTTATAATCAATTAATTTCCCACTATTTTGGTATGCAATTAATTTAACAACCAAATTTAACGAACTTAACATTTAAATACATTTTTTATACTATTTAAGTAAAAGTAGTTATAGGTTTTTGATCATTATATAATTTAGATTTTGTAGAAAATAAAAACACCTATTAATTATTATATTTTTAATTTTTATAGCACATACTACTTACAGTAGTATTTACAATACGTGTATTAGTGTATAACGTTTAAAACGATGTACTAGAATGTTATACTTTCCAATTAATTTTTAAAATAATATTACAAATAGAAATACCATAAGTACCCAAATAGAAATACCCAAACTTTAAATGTGTGTAGTCTACTTTTTATATCATGTTTCTGTGACGTCAGATTGCCTTTAAGACATTTTAATACGAATAACTTATTTTTTATAATGAAATAATACTTCCATACTATGCTTGTAATCAAAACGAAACTAAACATTTTACAACCGGTAAAAATTTTAAAATTACACCCTATCATAAGCAAAGAATCAACTACCCTTCCCTATATTTTTTTCTAATAAATAGCATACAATCATACTTATTGAGTTTTAAATACATACCATAAAAAAGATAAAAATATATTTACTGTATACATATACTATAAAAATTACACCCACAAAAATGTAACGCCCATTTTAATTAATTAATCCACATCTTCCTTCCCCTATTTCTACCGTTGCTTGTAATTTTGAAATTAAATAGAATAATACGAGTATCTAATGCAAAATTTTTTTTTAAGCTTAACATTTGTAAACAAAAAAAAAATACGAATTATAAAATTCACCGATCTTCATACAATTAAAAAGTATATAGCTATACATAAATATTAAAAAAAATGATTGTTTATTAATTTTTGTGAGACATTTTAATGTTAGCATTTATAAAAAAAGTTATTATTTTATCAATAATCAATTATTTCATGAATGTTTATTATGTGGCCTATATATGAATATTTGAGGAGTATAACAGTCTTAATATTTTTATTTATAATAGTATATTTGGTTATTCTATCAATATTATTCTTTTAAAAATTGTATTATAATTTATGATTAGAATAAATGAATCATAATTATTTTGAATAAAAAATATTGATTTGTACAATATAAATTCAATATTATATATTGGCATTCAATGATTTTTATTTATTTTAATATTCAATAAACTATAATGTAATTTCAGTAAATATAAATCATAAATAATAAAATATTAATTTCTTAAAAACAAAGAGAGTTATAGTCTGCGTTAATAATAATTTACTTAGAAAGATCATGGTCATTGCTAAGCAGCATTCATATATATATATATATATAAATTATTACATGGTTAAATGTGTCATTAGTTTTTTTTATATCAGAGATAGTAAGTATTCTATAAGTATTCTATTAAATTATAATGTTATTTAAAATTTGTATGATCAAATTAATTTTAAGTTAAAGAACAAATTATTTATATATATTTAAATAACTTTAACTTTTCTTATCATACAAATTATAAATAATATTACAATTAAATAAAATACTTACTATCTCTGATATAAAATAAAACTAATGAAAAATTTAACCATGCACTCATTTTTGATATTGGAAATATAATTACTGCTAAATTCATCGTACTATATATATATTGTATTTTAATATTAAGAATTCGATAGAATTCAGTGTCATAAATATTATAAACATTTCTAGAAAAAAAGACAGTTGTTAAATTTAATTGTAGAAATTATCTAGATATGGTAACCAAATTAGATATTTATTATGTATATGATGCACTACTTATTAATTGTTGTATAATGATTAACAAGATATGTTTATTAGTATAACTATGTTTATTAAATATAACTAGAAACATTTTTGTACAATACTCTGTACTAAATCATCAAATTTAAAAATGATATTTTTGTCAGTAAAAAATAATCTCTGTATAAATAAATCATGTAAAATATTTTCATTCATTTTATGGTTCTCAAGAAATACGTGCTAAAATAAAATAATTTATAACTTTTTTATTTTGTAAGATTTACCACTTTCTTATTTAACTATAAAGTCATCTATTGCTTTTTAAAGTCTTCGCAAAATATTGTTACAAATAGAAATAAAATTATTTCACTTCTTATTTACAATTGGAACTTTAAAAATTTCAAACTTTTGATTTGGCAATTTTTCCGCAAATACCACTTAATTAGATTATCTCAATAAATATAAAATATAATTTAAGTTAAACACATTTACAGAACGAGTTTAATAGAGTTTTTAACGAGAATTATAATTAAAGAATTTGACATTTTTCATTATGTGTGAAGTGAAATAATACGATTGTTATAGTAAATTAGGAAATCATGTACAATTTGTTTGGATTAAGTTAAACATTATTTTAGTTTGAAAGATTATTCTATAAAATGCTTAATTAAATACAATGTGTTTTATTTAAAATCTATTAACTTTTTTACTTTAAAATTATGTACCTACATTATTTAATACAATATATAGTAATACAGTAATTTCATAATATAAATATTGTAAGTAATCATGAATGACTTTAAATAAAAAGTACAAATCAAGTCATTTAATCACAAATTAAATTGAATTAGAATTTAAATAATAATTGGTACTTTGTATATTTATTTAATATTAGTAACTTTTAATTTGCTTGGTAGATCGAAAAAAAATTCAAAATTATTCAAAGAATTACCATTTAATAAATTCATGTTTAAAAGCTTTAGCAAGTAATTCGGGATAACCAATTCAATTATTTAATAACTTACATAGAAAAATAATATCATAATTAAACCATCTTCGTGCAAACAATTGATGAAGGTTAAGTGATTTAGCTGATATATTTAAGTAAAGTGTTAATTTTTCTTAATTTGAAATTCATCATATGAAGAAAATATTTATTGAGGTGAATTCGTTGTAGCTAGATATAAAATGATTAGTTTTTCCTTGTTGTTCTTGAAAGATATACACAAAACATACAATCGGTTACTATTATGGCTTCTAAATTATCATAATTAACGCTATAAAATGCATTCTTCGTATAAGTATAAACGGAATTAACTTTCCTTTATTTTAAAGCATAAATATTTATTAAATCAATGTATAAATTAACAATTTTGTAGTTGTTAATTTTGATTTTCGAAAAACATATTGTCTTTATTTGAAAGTATATTGTTTAATGTAAAAGTTATTTTAATTTCAAAATGTTTTTCAAAAACCATTGATAAAACATTTGAATTTTAAAAAGTCGACTAAACAATCATTTTAAATATCAGATAAATTTAGTTTAATTTTCAGCACAAAATCAGACATAATTTTAAAAGACCCTTAATATTAAATTTAAATAAATAAAGTCCTTTGATCACTTCACATATTAAAATTTAGGTATTGGATAAATCAATTATATCCCCGTTAATTGGAAATATAAGTACCTACTGTTAAATTTACTCAATTATATGAAAAATATACAAATTCGAAAACAATTTTAAACTTATTAATTATTGTTTCTAAATTATATTACTTTATTTATAATATTATTTTTTTTTTTTTTTTATGGTAATAAGACTTGAAATGACGTTAAGTATTAAATCAATTTAATTTTTAACAAATTTTGTTTTTTTAAATGTAGGATTGGAAAATAATGGCTTTCATGTTTCGTTTTACATTTGTACTGCTAATTGAACATCAAAATGTATTTATTTTTTTTTTTTATCTTTTGAAAAATTGGATAAAAAATATAAGATTTAATCCTCATATATTTTAGTTCATATTTCTTTAATAATATTATACTACTATAATATTTAAAATAATACTTTTGGTATTAAATATATTTATATATATTATATCTAGCTATCGATCTGTAAATCTAAAAGTGATATTTTTGCTTACATCAATTATCAAGAAAAATTAATTCCTTTTTTTTTTATAGTGAGTTAAGATTCTAATAAAAGTAAATATAATTTATGTATCTACGTTGACAAATAAATTGTAATTTAATTTTTTTAATTTTATTACAAAAATCAATATTAAAAAAAAATAAAATAAAATAAAATAAATAAAAAAAAAAGAACCGGATGGGCCTCGCTCTGCTGTACAGTCGGGGGTGGAGTGCACCTCATTTATAGGATAGGTCATTATTACAATGGATTTGTTAAATTTGAATGCAATGATAGATATCATTGTATACAAATAACGATTCTGAACGGAGTTAATATCTTTGTCTAGGATATAATACATTGTTATTTATAAATATTGTAAAAAGTATATTTTATTTTGAAACGATAAATATATTTTTCAATTAGGATGGGTTGGCAGTTGCATACAGCGACATAGTTTGTCAGTCTAGAATATTATACATTATATTATATTTTACATGTAATTTTATGTCAATATTCGCTGTTCAAACGCTTATAAAAAAAAAAAATGTGCATATGGATTTTAATAATTTTTGAATGACAATAAGAACTACTTCTGCAGAATCTTCTATTACATTTTCAAGTATTTTTTACGAGCCAAATTTTTTTTTATCACCAATTATAAAAAAAAAATGTAAAAAAATTGAATATTTTAAATGCCTATAAGTGGCTTAAAAATTAATATAATATTTTGAAAAAAATATGACATAAAGGAAATGCCAATATATACAACTGATAAAATTTTCAAAAATCTGCGACTTATACTTTTTAAATTATAACAAATATTTAAAATCGTTTGAGAATAAATCGCTATTTTATGCAATTTCGTAAATATTTGAATTTCAAACAGTCATAAAATGTTTTCCTCTAAGTCTGGTATAATTTTTTTTAAAGATTTTTGAAAAATAGCTTATAGATAACCTAGTGTTAAAATTTTGAACCTTAAGTATGAACAGAAAAAATGTTATGAATTTTTATCTACAAAATAACTTCCAAATTATCGTGATTTTTACACATTTTATACAAATTTGAGCTTTAAGGGCTTATAAAAAAATTTGAGTAAACCGATCACCGATATTTTTTAGTTACGATAAGTTTAATTTATAATGAACCTTGTTTTAAATTTTCAAGAGTTTTCGGTATAGATGTTTAAAAACAAAAATTTTACAAAAATCGAAAATTTAAATTGTCTATAAATATGTCAAAATACTTTGTAAACTTAACCATGCATAGAAAACGTCAATATAAAGATTTGGTGATAATTTCAAGTTGTTGCGGTTTTTGGTTTTTGAGTTAGAGCATTTTAAAAAAATGTAATTTGTAAAAACGTGATTTTGCGTAAAATTTCCCGTTTCTTCGTAATTTTTTTATCGGTTTTTTCGATTTTTTTAAAATGTATTGAAAAGTTGGTTTTAAGACTAGCCAAAGTACCATCTACATTCACTTTCCTTTAAGAAAAATTGCTACATAATCAAATCGAAGCATTTTTACTGCCATAAAAGGTGTCGTCAGACACAAAAATAAAAAAATAAAAAATTAATAAAAAAATAAAATAAAAAAAAACACACATCATTGTAAAACCAATAGATTCCATCACTCCGTTCAGAATCTAAAATAGAAATATTACCTATAAAATTACATCATATCTAATAATATATCTTAATTATCATTAAAAAAAAATGTTTTCTTTCATTTTTTACAAGATAAATGCTAAAAAATGAATGCTAAAATAACTCAAACTTTCATAAGTAATTTCTTTAATATCTTGATATAAAAGACTTATGGTTTTTTAATTCAAACAAGAAACGCAATGATTTTAAATTGATGTATATATACTTGATTAATTATAATATATATAAATTACATTATATGGTTAATTATATTTAAGATAAACCAAATAAATGCATTTTTAAATAATAAAAAAAAAAAAAAAAAACAACAAATTTTGAGTATTTACATATTTTTATAGTTTTGAGTAAAATGTTATATTTCAATTTTAGAAAATTTTTTATTTCTACAAAGCAGAATTTGTACGTTGATTTACTATTAAGTATTAAAATATTTATAAATCTTGTAGAAAATGTACTGATTATTATTCTTTCCAGGCATTTTTTTACTTAATCTACAATTTTTTATGTAGTTAATTTTCGATATTACTTCTTTTACACATTATATTTAAATAGCATTTATATTACAAATATTTAAGATGAATGAAACTTCTTAAGTACTTATTCAGTTCACTAAAAAATACTTATTTTTAAAACACATAACTGAGTACAAATATTCATTATGATTTTTAATCAAATAAATAAGGTTTTGGAACAATAAGAATATTATATATTTATGGTTGCATAATATAGTAACTGGATTTTGAAAATTTAATATCTGTTGTGAATGATATAATGTAGAAATATTATTTTATACTATCAAGCATTCTTTTATGTATTAATCCTTTTACGATAAGTAATATAGTCTTGGTGTGTATTTCAATAAAAATTTAATTTCGTTTATTTTAGATTATTTGATACAAATGGAATTCAGAATGGTTTTCGTGACATTCCCATACTTTTAAAATCAAAGTTATCAGTTTAAATTTTTGATTTAACTAAATATATAATTTAAACATGTTTTATTCTATTATCTTAAATTAAACTTCTAATATTTCAATGTAATATTAGTATGCTAGTTTATTCTATTTTATTTGTGAAACAATATTTATTACATTTAGACATATTTACCTTTCATATATTGTTAATTTAAGACTTATAAAATTTAAAAAAGATTTTTTTTTTTATTTATTAAGTTTTAAACTGGTTCAATAAAAGAAATCGGATTATAATTTTTGTTGAATGTGTATTTTCTTAACTGTATGGTATTGAAAAGAATCAAAAAAGTTGTGATCATAGTATAAATCTTCTACAGTAAGTCTTAATTTTTATTTATTTTTATTTGATAATACATTTTACTGTAACAAATTTTACTTTTTTGTATGTTTATTAATTTTAAACAATTTTTACTGTAATATATTATTACAATTTAAAAATACTATTATAAAATTAAAATTTGTCATTGTAAAATAGTTTTTATAATTTATAATTAAAAATTGATTCCTAATGTATTTATTGTAATTGTACTATAAGGACAAGTTAATCTAACAAACAAATTAAAATAAATGAATTTATTACATTTCATATTCAAAAATAAATACTAAATTGTATAATGTAACTTTTAACTGTATTAGCTGAGTGTTATATTCTAATGAATATTATTAACATGAATATTTTGTGTAAGTATGCATATACAATGAAGTTTTCTTTATATGTACCTACAAAAAAATCCATATTTTTTATATCAGAGCTTATCTGCATCAAATGTAGTTTCGAGGAGATCAACTTTTTAATATGTGCTCTACAACATCCTTACGCATAATATTCTCATGTGCCCAATCATCAAAATGTAACGAAATAATGATGTTCCTAGGAATATATTTTTAAGAAATGGTTTTTTTCATATAGAGCATAAAAAATTCAACAAATCTTATTTGTATACAATGGTAAATGCATTTTTTTTATTATAAGACTACTTCATATATATCATAGTCATGGCACTACTTTATTATCAATACAGTATCTCTTTTACTTCGGACTGTAGTCAGAATGGAATTCAACTATTTTTGTTAAATTTATTTTTTGTATATACTTGTAGAGTTATAAAATTTAAATGATTCTGCTAATAACTGTTTTTATTGTTTAAAAATATTATTTAATACATATTGTATAATATAATATAATAACAATTTTTTCTACATAGGCAATTTTATGTAAAATTGTTTAAAAATAATAAATATTTTATAGGGTTTTTCTCGAGAAAAATTACTTTTTTTTATGGGGTAACTTGAAATCAATAAATATTCGAATAAAGTCTAATGAAATAAATTCATAACATAAATATAATATTTTTGTATGTATTATAAAAACAAATAATTTTATAAATAATTATTAAACACAGTATAATAACTTATTTTCATTAATTATGTATTTTATGCTAAACATACACTAAAAGTAGTATATTATAGTATATTTAGTATTTTAAACTTTTTTACTCGCCTGTTTTTAATAGATTTTTAAAATAATAATAATATTTAAGAATATATAATTGCATTAACGTGTAGAACATCTGGCTCTCGGTCGTATGTGTGTGGGTTTAATTTTGTACGTAATATTTGTATGAATACAAATACAATAAAATAATACTTGTTTTTAATACATCTTTTTACCATTTTTATATTTTTTGCCTAACCCAACAAAAAATTGAGTGATTTTATTTTTACAAGTTATCGAATTAATCATAATAAAAATAATCACATCAGAAATAAATTAGAATTTAGTTAAATATTTTTTTTAATTGTTAAAAATCAAAATCTCTAGAATATACAAAATATATTAAAACTGTAATTCAGAGTATATTTATTTTTCGATAAGAAACACTTATTATTTTTTAATTAATTTTCATGTCTTTATAATTTTTTATTATAATTAAAGGGCACATATATCCTTTATTTCATTGTCTCATACAAAAATCTCTAAATATGGTTACCCACATTAATATAACTTATTTATTAGTTTTTATTATTGGTATTTTGAAAAAATATTCTTCCATTATAAACTATAAATATGAGTTTTTATCATAATATTTAAATAATTATAAATAACTTAATATTTGATTTTAATACATCAACATTTTTTGAACAGTATTCCTATTTAGATAACGTAAATAAAAAGTATGTTTATTGCGAATAACTACTTTTATAATATTGTTTTTAAATTTTAACTTAAAATAAAAATAATGTTCTTAAAAATATTCAATGTTATTAAAATAATGAGTACTGTTTTAAAAAAAAAATCATTCTTACAAGTATTTAATCAGAAAAAGGTAGGATTATTTTAAATCCTTTTTTTTATTGTATCATAAATGCTATTTTCAAACTCAACATGATAATAGTCCAAGTTAATTATTTTATTTCTAATTTATGTGTAGTCTTTTCAAGTTATTATGGTTTTTTAAAAACATTTTTTAACTAAACAACAATATACGATTAGCTCATAATGTTTAATCGTTCTATATCTAATGGGACGGTCATTACGTTGATTATAATACAACTCAGTATGAAAATATTTTTTTGTGGGCCCTATATTAACACCCTACGTATATATCATTTAAGAAATGCAAGGTCGTCCTAAGTCTAGACTGAAGTAGTGATTTTAAACATATTAATGGAAAAAGATAATAGCCTATATATTGTTTATTTAAAGGGCTATAGAAGCAAGACTCTTCAGTATTTTTTGTAGTCTCTTTGTTTCAACTGTCGGTCAACTATATTGAAAACCATGCTGAATTTCAAAGTAAGTATACTACATACATTTATATTGGTTTAAAATACTTTAATTTTTAATTTTTTTGTTTCTTACTGCATTTTGGTCTCCTTTCGTTTAAAGTGATAAGTTTTTTTTTTAATAACTAGTTTTAATTTTATATTGAAAATCAAAAGTATTAATATAATTAATATGTACATTTAACATTTAGTTTGAAGTTTATATTGTGAAAATAATAATATATTTTTTTCATCTGTAATCACGCTATTACACATTACTGCTTTCTTAAATAAATTGGTTAAAATCTATCCAAAATATACTTATAATACCATATAATTTTATGCACTATATACATTTTCGAGTACATTTAGAAAAAATGTATGATGGGACATTAATCATTTTCACTCTTTATTTTTATCGGTAATGTTTTTAGAATAAGAACGTTGTGTGTTTGCATTCTAACAATCGCCGAAGACTCCACTTGGTGTTCATATTTTTAATAGTATAAATTACTAATTACGGAGATACTAAGTACTTACTTAAAACTTTAAATGATTCATATGTAATTTAAAAAATAATTTATGATTCCTTCCAAAAATCATAGTAAAGATAAAATATTACTTATCAGCAAAGCACTTATTGTTTTTCTATTATATTATGAAATACAATTGGTTTTTCTAGTTCTAATATAAAATTATAATTATATATTTATCATACTTTATTTGACAATTTTTAATGAATTTTTAGTGCATTATGTTAGTATGATATTTTATATATGTATAAATGTTGTTTCAATATGTATGATAAATGTATACCAAAGATTATAACAAAGACATTTTTAAATTATTAATTAAATGTATTTTCTCTGAAAAAAATTCTTATTACTAAAAACAAAATGGAATTCCAATTGAAATGTTATAAAATTTAATTTAAGAATAAAATTATTTATTCTTTTCACTTAATTTTCAGGTTATTTTATTATTTTCCGCTCTCGCATGTGTGGTTCACGCTGAAACCAAACCGTTCAAAGGATTAGTTTTAAATCATTGTAAATTTTTCAAAAAACCTCCAAAAACTTTGTTAACCACTACTCCTCTACCGGTAAAATCTACAACGGTTAAGTTTATTCCCGTAGAACTAGCTTCTACGACAGAATTAACCTCATATCCACCAGTTCCTCCATTACCAGAAATACAGTATCCACCACATAGTCAAGTGCAATATCAACCACAAAACCCTATACTATTTCCACCACACCTAGAAGGAACGTATCCATCTGAACACGAATGGCAACATTCGCCACCGCAAGAAGGACCATATCCACTACAACCAGAAGGGCAATATCCACTACAACCAGAAGTACAATATTCACCACAACAAGAAGGAGTGTATCCACCGCAATATGGAAGTCAACGTCTATCGCAACAAGAAACACAGCAGCCACCACAACAAGGACAACAGTCACCGCAACAAGATGTGCAGCAATCATCTCAGCAAGATGGACAACAGCCGCCGCAACAAAATGGACAACAGCCATCACAACAAGAAGCACAGTATCCACCACAGCAAGAAGTGCAATATCATGCTCCATACTACCAGGGTTATCCATATAATTACAGATCATCTGAATACGCTTATATCCAACCACAAGTGGGACCTATCCAAAAATCTATTGAATCTTTCAATACCCAACAATTTCCATACAACCAAAGATTTTACTATATACGACAACCCTATTCATATGGATATTACTCATCCCCATATTACTATTTACCACCAGCTTTAAATGTACCTCAAGTTCCTTTTAGAGGTAATATAAAGTCTACTTAATTATTTTATGTCGTTGACATTTTTACCGAAAATAAGAATTATTAAAAACATTTAAATTTGATCAATTGTAATACATAACATCTATAAAAATAATAAATAATTTAACTATTCTATGTATGAGATTTTATTTATTAAATTAAAAAACTAAAATAAATATGACTTATTTTAAGGAAAAAAAATATTATTTATACAATATCACTTTGTATATAATATCGTAAAAATATTAGTTTTATATTGGTAAACAATTATTTGACTTATTTTTCTGTACGATATAAAGACGTTTTATTTTTTTATTGGATTCATTATATATCAATATAATAATGTATATGAATAAAATGTATGTGTACCGATTTTATCCTCCGATATTATACAAGTCTTAATCGAGCTAAGTGATAGATAATTATAATAACCATGGTGATGATAGTTAATATGCATGTATTTTTTTTTAAAAGTAATATGTCATATTGTATTGAACGATTAATTTAAAATAAGTATATATGTTTACCATAAAATAATTTTAAAAAAATGAACGAAATTCAATAACGTAATATTTTTTACGTTTTTGAATTTGTTTATAAGAATATTTTGGTATGTATCTGAAATTTTGTTGTAAAATACTATTGGTTTTATTTTTGAATCAAAATTATTTTGCAAACTCATACAATAGACTTTTTGTGTTTGGTGTTAGTTGATATTGTATTAGCTTTCATGATGGCTACCTCACGATTTGTTAAGTAATGTTTTAAATATTCCTTTATATTTATTTATTTTATTCTACCAAAATCAATATTGTTATAGTTCACTGTCCACAATGTTATATAAAAAAATTTATAAAAAAATGAGTGATAATCTTCAAGGTTGTAACGTAAAGTAATCTAAAATTAAATTAAAACTGAAATCTCTTTTTTTTTTAAATTAGCTCACATAAAATGCTTTAAAAAAAAAAAACTAGTTTTTATAATGGTTACGTTTATTTTTTAAATAACTTAATTTAATCGTTAAAATTAAAACTTATATATATCATAAGGTTTATCATGTTTAGAAACTGAATTAATTTTATTGTCTAATCCAATTTAATACTAATTACATTAATATATGTTCTATCTATTTATTTATAAAAATTGTGTAAAGTTTGGCTGTATCCAAATTGGTTCCGAAATCTAAATATTGACATCTAAATTGGTACCCGACATCCAAGCAACACCTATCCTATCCGAATTGGTTTCCAATTTTCTAGGTAAGCGGCTCATATCGGTATTGATTCCCGATAAACACTTTACAAAAAGGCGAAATACAATCTAATAATATTATTTAATATTATTATTATTCTAATTACATTATTTATTATTATTATTACTTACTAACTACTATAACAAAAAATTGTAAACATTTCATTATAAAAATAAAAATGGCAAAAATTATAATTTTTAACCACACCTACATAGCATTATGTGGACAGCTGTATAAAATGAGAAGGAAAATGGAAAATCCTTTGATCCGGGAAACAAATCTGATACACTCTTTGTAACAAATTTGGAACCAATTCGGATACACCGTAAAGTTTATTGAGAACACAAGTATGTATTATTGATAATATAGTTCGTAGATAATTGGTATTAAAGAAAAAATACAGCTTTGTGTTAAAGAAAATTTTAAGGTTTTTTTTTCTAATTAACAGTTTCTAATTTCGGTTGCAATATATTTAATATAAACTATCATTCTATGAAAAAAATAAAAATCATAAGTTATTCAGCTGAAATATATTATTGACCATCTCTTTTATAAACAATTTATTGATATGTGAATAAGTGTGTAGCTAATATAAATATACAATTATTTGCATTTTTTTAGACAAATATTTGAATTTGTGTGGTTATTTTTTTTTTTTTAAATCGTAACAGTTTACTTTTTTGTGTTGTGCGGAATGTTATTTAAAGTACTACCTCCTTTTTTTTTTTTTTTTTTTATTCCATTTAAACATAAAGACATAAAGGACGTGTCTTTGGACATACCGGATTTCACCTATAATAAATTCTTACGGGACTATGAGATTCACTCGACATCTTGAATGTTAACGATTCAAGGTCGCCTGGATTCTCATGTTTTTGGATTTATCCGTGGGGGTAAATCGGACTATATATATTTCGATTTCTGAAAGTTTTGCATACACATTTGCATCCACGTCCAGTATTTAGTCGTCAATCTGTTCGTAAACACAGTTGATACTCTATACCAAAAATGCAAGGAATTAAAGTAAGTACATTTTAAAATTAAACATAATATTAACTGATTATTTTAAATCGAACGACCCACCCAACTCACTATGTTTATCGTTTTTACTATTTGAATTTATCGTCGAATAATTTTAGTCACGTTTTAACCCTCGTATTTCAAATTCGCATCTTGCAACATTTTTCAGCCGCTTATAATATAATAAGACCTCGCGTGAATGCGTATAATTCAATTCTCAATTCTGTTGTTTCCTTTAACTTACTCGTAACACACCGATTGTCAAAGCAATTGAGTAAAACAACCGCTGCCAAAGCGTACATCGATCATGGCATCTGCCGTAAACGTTAGAAAAACAAACGCGTTTTCTCTGTAAGAAACGTTCTCGTCGTCTGGAAAATAATTTAACAAAAACTTCACTCGCCGTCCTTTGCGTTTTACTCTTAATGGTTTATAATAATGTTATCTGTACTACTTATCTCGTCCGTTTCAGACTGTCGCTCTGCTGTGCGCAGCTCTCGTCTGTGTGACGTACGCGGCCGAAGAACCGTCGGCTCCGGCGCAATACGAATTCACGTACGCGGTAAACGACCCGAGCACTGGCGACCAAAAGGACCAACAAGAGACGAGAAACGGAGACGACGTGACCGGTTACTACCGCACGTTGGACTCGGACGGCTACGTGCGCACGGTCAAGTACAGGGCGGACGCGGTCAACGGGTTCACAGCCGAGGTGATCCGTGAGCCCACCGGCGCCACCGTGCCCGTGGCCGCACCCGCCGTGCCGGTCGTCGCAAAGGCCGTGGTGAAACCGGTGGCCGCCGTCCCGGTCGCCGCTCCAGCACCTTACGTCGCTCCCGTGCCAATCGTTCCCGCCGCCGCCGCCCCTTACTACTACGGATCGTCAGCGTACCCGTACAACTACCAGCCGTACTCCTACGGATACCAACCGTACCCGTACTCCGCGTACTCACCGTACTCTTACGGTCAGTTCCCGTACAGCGGCCAGTACCCGTTCAACAGCGCGTACACTGCTCCAGTCGTCCGCAAGTGAAAACGCCGTGACCGAACGTCCCCGGCACCGCTCAATGTACATATATAACTTCCACACTGCGTGAAGTCTCGCGGATTCGCGCGGAATACTTAGCCAGCTCTCTTCTATTGTATTTTTTTTTACCTTTTTAGCAATGTGTATTTTCTTGGTGTGATCTTACAGTATAATTAACATCACAATAAATGTTTTTCCTCCATATGTACGCCTACTTGTAATTTTATTTTTATTTAATCTGCCCTCACGGTAACAGAGAATAATTCGCTGTTATTCCGTTTCTTCCGTTTGTAATAAACATTTTTTTATTTCCTATTACATACTATACCACGGCATCATTGATGATTGGAGTTATCAATGTATATTATAGTGGAGTTAAATTTACTGATACACTATTGTAATATTGTCATAACTCTGTCTTATGAATTACACGATTGTTGTAACGATGATATAGTCACTTTTAGTGTCAATATTATTGATAGATATAATCTGCTAAACATTTCTAAGGGATCCACCGTCATTACTCAAATAATGTTATGTAAAATTAATTAATAGTTTGAAATGTCTAGGTATAATTTTTTCATTAAAAAAATCTTTTTTTCGGTGTTATATTTTTCTATTCGATAGCAAGTAATTTATAATGTCTAAAATCACTTACACCTAAATTTATCCTCAGGTTTCTATGAATAATTTATTTATGTTATCTCTAACATACGTAAATATGTGTAATGTATTTATCTGTATAAATCATATAGTTCTAATTTTAGTCTGTCCTAAGTTTGTTGAGTGAAAAAGAATGGCAAAAAAAAACGTATGAATAATTAACTCATATAAAAAAAAAAAACTAACAAACACTATGTATAAAAAGAACTATAGTTTAAATTAAAATCGTACAGTTCAATGCTTATTGAACCAAGACAAATATCTTGTCATCATATAAATGATCCAATGATTGGATTTTCTTCTTTTATTATTCTACTAAAATTATATTGGGAATTACATGTAGCCATGTAGTATCCAATATAGAAGGCTATAATTGTATACATCGTGTTAAAATATTCAACCAACAAAGACGAACACTATCTAACACATATTTATATTGAAATGATAAGATTGTTGATGTGATATATATTATTTTCACTAATCCCAGAATAATAAAAAAAATAAATTTACCAGCGTAAAGTCTATGTATGTAAAATACCATGTAAGTTAAATAATTTTAATTTTTAACTATATCTTACTAGAAAAAGTTACACTATCGTTGAATAATCTAATAAACAGTAATTGATAATCTCTTTTAAATCCAATAACAAATAAACTTATTATAAATAATATGAATTGTTTAAAAATTTAAATTGTAGAAAATATATATATTAGTTTTGATCATTAAAAATTGTAATGGCATTTGAAATTTTTTATATTTTTCTCTTATGAAATAACATTTTAAAAAGTTGAAATAATAAAATATTTTAAAAATTCCTTAGATATAATAAATATGAGTATATTTATTATATATTATATAATTTAGACTTTTTTGTTTATTGTTAATGTATCTACATACAGATGATACTTTAAAATGTAGCGTTTAGACAATTTTGGAATAAATTGAAACTCTTAATAATATATTATGCAAATAATTTAAATCTCTAATTAAAATATAAACTAAGTATTAAATTAGTAGTTATATTGTTTTGTAACTTTTTTTTTATTAGAAGTAAGGCTTCAACATCTCAGGTCATTACATTAACCTAGTATAAATTATAACAATATTAAAAATAGTAGAAAAACAAAGGTAAATTTACAAAGAGTACATATTTGAATTTAAAGACTATGGAAAAATATTTGTACATTATTAAAATTTGCTTATAAGATTGATTTTGGTTAGAAATGAAATCATTTTGGGGATGTTGTTTTCGTTGAGTGCTTCATTCTTATTGGGTGGTATTTTGTAAATGTAACAACAAATTTAAAATAATATTAAATATTTATTTATTTTGCCTTTATGGTAATTTCCATTGAATTTTTTCTCAGATTATTGATCATTATTTCAGAATTTCTAAAATGAGTAAATTTGACTATTTCTAATTCTAATTCAAAGTTAAAACATAAATTTAAATAAATTAAGTTTACAGCAAATACTAATAGTAAATTATAGTTGGTTATAAAAATATAATAATATTTACAGAATTACTTATATATTTAAAAAAATTCGTTTTAAATAATATAGTTTTAATTTACGTAATAAGGAATATACGAGATTTTATTTTTAAATGCATAATTTTACATATTTATAGGTAGTTACATAATCAAAATTGTAGGTATTTGTAAATTGTCAATCTCCAATAAAAAATAACATAAAAATAAGAGTAAAATTAACCATATTTTATTTTTATTTTTTTTTATTTTATATTATATAATCAAATCAACCAATTATATCATATTTATATGGACAATAATACTTAATATTCATACTATTTTTTGAACTAAGCCTTATAAATCTTAAGTAAATTTGTTAAATCAAAAACTTACAAACCTATAATCATATTTATTTTTTTAAAAAAAATACATAAAAAATTAAATTTTATGTTACCATGTATAAATATAATAAAAATCGTATAAGCTTTAGTGGTTGTAATAGTCATGGAATAATAACGGTGTTATGCATTAAATATTTGTTATTATTTTTATAAAGATTTATTGATATATAGATTTTTATGTATTTATGTTTAATTTTCTTAGCAAAATAAAATTATAAAATTGGTAAATTAACAAATATAAATAGTTTTTAATGTAAAAATTTGATTATATTTTTAAAAGCGTAAAGTTTTCAAACATAAAACAATAAAATGTAAAATTTACATTTTTAATAATAAAAAAAAGAAACATTTGGTTAATATGTACCTTTTTTTAATTTTACACTATTAATTCAAGTATTAAAATTTAATTATGAATGATTCGTGGATTCCATAAATGGTTTCTGGTAAATCTAAGCGTAACATGTAAAAATTATATTATTTACATATTTTATATATTTTGACTGATAAACAAATAAGTAAAGAATCGTAATAAAAATGTTTGAATATATTTAAATGCATCCGCGTGTAGAACTAAAAAAAATGCTTACTAGATTATTATAAACAAATAAAAGATTTGTGGTTAATACATTATGAAAACTAATGTGGCGATTTAATATTATAACGTTTTTCCTTGTGCAGTGAACCATGAATATTACACAAAACTATTTAAATTGTTATTTTAAATATTCTTCGTAATTCATTTCTTTGTGAAGTTGATTATTTAATCATTAATATGAAGAGAACGCGATGATTGGTAGTATGAGAATCGACTGTATTTCAATTGGGCTACAAGACCATCCCAACAGCATCTCCATTGCAATTATTCAAGGTCATCTTATGATCATGTGTTCAAATTTCACCCGTGGGGGTAATCATAACTATAAATACACAGGGTACATAATGTTTTGCATACACATTTTCATCCACATTGGTTGTTCAGACGTTTACCGGATCACATCTTCAACTCACACTCAAACGACAATGCAGGACCTTAAGGTAAGTACAAAAAATATTACGGACCCCGCAGACCGATACGATCACACTGCATACAATAATTCGGTGTCGTTGTCGTCGTCATCGAACCGATCGAATCGTATCGGTGACGTTTACAACGCAAGAGTGAAAAATAAATAAAATAATAATCCAATATTCTTGGTGTCGGTCAAAGGGTATCTCTGATTCATTATTACTTATTTGACAAGAAAAACTGACGTTCTTTGATACATTATTGTTTTTCGTTGCAGACCGTCGCTCTGCTGTGCGCAGCTCTCGCCTGTGTAACGTTTGCGGCCGAAGAACCGTCGGCTCCAGCGCAATACGACTTCACGTACGCGGTAAACGACCCGAGCACTGGTGACCAAAAGGACCAACAGGAGACGAGAAACGGAGACGACGTGATCGGTTACTACCGCACGTTGGACGCGGACGGCTACGTGCGCACGGTCAAGTACAGGGCGGACGCGGTCAACGGGTTCACAGCCGAGGTGATCCGTGAGCCCACCGGCGCCACCGTGCCCGTGGCCGCACCCGCCGTGCCGGTCGTCGCAAAGGCCGTGGTGAAACCGGTGGCCGCCGTCCCGGTCGCCGCGCCAACTCCATACGTCGCTCCCGTGCCAATCGTTCCCGCCGCCGCCGCCCCTTACTACTACGGATCGTCAGCGTACCCGTACAACTACCAGCCGTACTCCTTCGGATACCAACCGTACCCGTACTCCGCGTACTCACCATACTCTTACGGCCAGTATCCGTTCAACAGCGCGTACACTGCTCCGGTCGTCCGCAAGTAAAAACCTTCGTAACCGAACGTTCCTGGGGCCCATGTATATATATATAACTACCACGTTCCGCAAAATCGCTCAGATTTGCACGGGATTCGTTCTCATTCTTCTACTGTATTTTCTCTGTACTTTGTGCCTCTGAATAATATGTATTTTATAAAAAAAAAGAAAAAAGAAAAGTTATAAATAAATGTCCGCAGTTTTGAACAATACCTTGTGTTGTACTATTTTTATTCATTATTGCATTTGCGAAAATTATCGTCGATTTTTCAAATGAGTATATGAACTCCATGTACGCATTAAGTACAACTAATAAGTTATGTGCTTACATAATAACAAAGATCATAATTTTGTATTCTATTGATAATATGCACCATGTAATTTGTCGTTATAAATTAAGTAATAATATACGTGATTTATTTTCTACGTACTCGTTTGAATCCAATAAATATTTTATAGTAATTTACAATAATTTTATTATGCTATGATATGAATTTATCTATAGGTCCCCTTTTTGAACCAGGAAAATAGTGAATAGTCAACTATTTTCATTTTTTTAAATTATGGTTTGTTGTTTTACTACATTTTAGCTTACATACATTTATTGATTAAATTTTTCTAATCCTAAGATGGACACTTTTTTACTTTTCAGTATTTATATTGTTTTTGTATTTTTTATTTATTTTTTTTTTTTATACTAAAAATTTCAAATAATTAGTTATTTGATCCCCAATTTTAAAAAATTTATTTCAATATTTCTGAGTTTAACTAACGCGTGAAACGTTTTCAAACAGAAGATGTGTGTAAATATACCAAGATAAACAAATAATTAATTTACTTGACTCTATGCTTAAAATATATAGTTTTGCCATATGAAATTGAATCAAAAAATGTCTACTTGTTTTAATATTTTAATAAATATAGTTTCAAATTAATTTTAAACCCTTTTTTTATTATCATTTTTATTTTTTATTTTGAATTTTAATTTAAACTATAAATATAAATATAACTACCAGTATATCTACAATGAAATACTATACTGAGAAGAGGAAAAAAAAAAATTAAAATAATTTTAAATAATGATTTATATTTATAGTTTAAATTAAAATTCAAAATAAAAAATAAAAATGATAATAAAAAAAGGGTTTAAAATTAATTTTAAACTATATTTATTAAAATATTAAAACAAGTAGACATTTTTTGATTCAATTTCAAATGACAAAACTATATATATATAACTTCCAGTATAGATATTAATATTAATTATATAAATCATATATAACGTATTAGTACTATCGTTTTAGAGTTATTTAGTTTGCATGAATTTTAAATATACATTATATCATGCATAAAGTATATAAGCATAATCAAAAACCAAGTTACCTGGGTAACTATAATACCTAATTTTTTTTAATATTGTCCATATCTATTGTCTGTCTAATTCATCTAAGCGGCGATTGTAAACTGCGCCCAAAATACAGGTAAACACAAAATCACACATGTAAACTGCGCCCGAGTTTTTATCAAGAGTAAAAAGGTGACATGTAAACTGCGCCCGGGTAAAATACTTAATTCGTTACAGCCGTTTAATTAAAATAATTATAAATATTACAAATAATTAAATATGGTGGATCATATTCATCAATTGGAATTTGACTACTATTATATTTATTATTTAAATTTTCTAACTTTTCGCGTTTTTTTTTTTTTTTTTTTTTGTTTTAGAGTTTTGGAATTTAAACGGTTCATTTATACTATTTAGTTTAATGTAAACTTCTATTTAAATTCCTTATAACTTTTCTATGATCATGAAAATATTTGGATGAGTTGTATAAAAGCTGGAATTAAAGTGAGAATGTTCTATTGTTAAAATAACCTACTCATTAACTTTATTAATAACTGTAAATTTAATTAATTGTGAAATTTTATTGTAATAATTGTTGAGCTATAATGGTTTTGCCGAAAGCTAATAAAAAAAATAAAAAAAGTGAGAATGAAAAGACTCATATGCATTTGTGGTTAAAGTTGGCTCTGCTGATGCTTGAGCCCATACTTCAGGTGGATACTGAGCTTCTTCACTTATATAAACGTCTACCAAATAAAATGTCTCTGATATACTTGAAAAAGTACACAATCGTCAAACATAGAGACTTTGATAAGTGAAAATTTAATAAGTTAATAAGTCTGGCGCAGTTTACATTATACCTTTTTAACATAGATAACATTTCGGGCGCAGTTTACACTATACCTTTTCAACTAAGGTAAAAATTCGGGCGCAGTTTACAAAAAAAAAGGTTATTTGGGCGCAGTTTACGTATGCCCCATCTAAGTATACTTCATAACTAATTGTGAGTTAACCAGCGATTTGAGACACATTTGCTTGTATAATATTAATACATTATGAGTGAAGAGAGTAATGTATTTTTTAATTACCTATCATAGTAAATTCCTATGGAACGTCTCGTATTTTTTAGGCTAGGAAAATGTGCGTTATTTTAGATGAAAATATTATTCTGTTTTTGAATTACCAACTTTTTATTAAAAATAAAAGGTAAATTAATATAAATATGTTCATCCTTTAAATATTGACATGTCCTTCCGAAGGTGCATTTACCTAAATGTCTGGAAGTATTAGAAAAGATCCAGTGTTGTTTGTGTCTCGTAAAATAGGCTTATTTTCAATAAACGAAATTAAAAGGGTCATGTCTAATTTTGCATCATTATATGAGTACTACCTACATACATTTTAGATAGAGTTAATATTATATTTATATTAATAATAACTGTTGATACTTTATAAACAAATATTGAAAATAAAATATTAATCGGTTGCGCGTTTTATTACTGCGTGTGTGATCTTCACATGTCATTTTAATATATTTCGACAGGAAGTTCTTATCGTGCGACATTTTTAACGTGCGGTAAAGTCAAGGTGCACGCGATAATTTTCGAAATGTTAATGTGTTTATTTTACGGCGCGACACTCGTGTGTTGTGCTTTATACTGGCAGCACATGAGCGATATTTTATAGCACGCTATTTCTACCACGCCGTAATTTTACTGCACGTTTTGTTAAAGTACTTTAAAATATTGACGCACAACACACAAGAGTCGCGCCGTAAAATTAACGTACAACATTTCGAAAACTGTTGCATGCACCATGACTTTAGATTTAATATTACTAATCTATTTTATTATCAATGTTTAATCTTATCGCATTCTATTATTTTAGGTCAATAAACTATTTTTTAGATCAATACCGGCTTGCGTGTATTTATTATTATCATTCCGTTCAAGGTTAATAATAAAGGTTATGTTTAAGTTTTTTCATAAATTATTTGTGACTATAATGTGTTTTAATTGAGGAGATGATTTGCTAATTTGAGTGGACATTTTATACATGAATGCGCTAGTGTAATTTCACGCAGTTCAAAATGTGCGTGAAACAATAAGACTAATATTATTAATTAATGTATATGTACTAAAGATAGTTTTTATCTTTTGTTTATTTCAAATTGTCCTGCTTAATTGTTTTATCAAAAAATAAAATATCTAATTCCGGGTGTGAATAGAAATGATACTAAAAAAAAAAACGGTTAGTGGCATTCGGGGACTGCCGCGATAAAGCTATTGCATATTAAATAAATAAGAAGTTGATATAATTTTAAATTTTCATAGCAACTACGATATTCCATTAATTACGGGATTCCACAGGTAGTGGTCATGCTTTTTCGTTACGAAATTTTTTTTTTCAGTCACTACACCAGGCCTGTGATAAAAGCTATGTAATAGCTTAAAAAAAAAACCAAACAAAACATAAGTTTAAAATGTAATAAAAATGATCAAAATTCAAACATTCATTTAAAATTATTTTCTAGCTCTAAAGTTTCTTATATCTCTTTAATTACGTCTTTCTCTTGTATATTGCGACTGTACATTTTTATATAGATTTTCAACAAAATAAAACTTAAATAAAAATAAATTTTATAAGTTTAAAAATTTTAATCAAACACACACGTACCACAAACGTCAATAGTACAACATTAATAACAAACCAGTTGATACTAAACTGTAGACAATGAATGTATAACTACGATAGATATATAAATATATTTTTTAAAACACAATATTGGTACTACTCGTGAAAACCTGAAAACTATTGGTATTTAGTTATTTTCAAATCATTGCCATACTCGTTCAACAATATTCAAAAAAATAACAATAAAATAAGAACCATTTGATATTTACCGATCCGTTTTGTGGGATAATATTTTATTCTTAAAAATACGAAAAATTTGTTGGAAAAAACAAAATTTTTTTGATTTTATCAAAAAATACAAAATTTCTATTTTCTTTTAATTTTTTTGTATCTTTGTTGACCTGGCAACACGTTCACTGTCCGATGATCCATATGTGGTTTATGGTTTATTTATTGAATTAGCATGTAATACATACTAAAAAATCTACATGGAAATAAATGTATGAAATGAACCACATATGGATCATAGATTAATAAAATAGGTTTAATATGACCCATATGTGGGTCAAAGAACTGATCACTTTTGATTTAATTTAACATATCCATGGACAGTAAACATGTTAAGTCTAAATTCTGTTGTACCTATGATCAATATGTTATACGAATAGTACAGATTTCTTTAAAACAAAATTTGTTATCTTTATACATTGATTCTATAATAGTTTAGTACTCATAATATATTTAATCAGTAATTAGATACTAAGAATAAGTAAATAATATTCTTATACTGTGATTTTCATAAATGGACACATTAAAATTTATAAAATTAAATATTTTCGTTCAAAAAATACTAAGTTACTTTTGATTAGGTATTTTTATTTATTACTATTATTTATTAGTGCATTATTTATATAACACGTATAATAATATAAAACTAAACTTTAAAAAAATAAATATTAAATACACTAGGTATTGTATTAAATACAACTATTAAATACAACTACGTTGTGTTAAGTCTAGTACTATTTAATATGAAACATTATTTTATAGTTAAACGTAAATACACAACTTGATAAAATAAAATCTGTCATTTATTCAATAATGTCAGATAACATATTACCAAACAATGTTAACAGAAATGTTAAAAACAATAAATTCTCTCTACACAATTATGTTATATATTATTTAATGAATTTCAGAACACAAAATGTTAATAAAGTAATTACAGTTTGATTTCTTACAAACATAATACAAAAAAACCACAGAAAAATAATTCACATTGTTTGATGTCTAATTTACTACATTATTTTACAAGTAATAACCTAAGTCATGGGTTATCAACCTTTTGAGGTAAATGCCCCCTTTCATACTATTTTATAATATCACGCCCCCTTCGCCATAGTAAAATTTAATTATGTTTAATATATATATAAATATATTTCGTTTATTTGTTTATATATGTTGTTGCTTTTTAAAAATGTTCATGCCTCCCTAGGGGGGCGCGCCCCCTAGGTGGAGAACCGCTGATCTAAGTTACGTACGGGTATTAGGGAAAATATAAATTTGATTTGTTACAATACACACTTGTAATGTATTTCAATTATTATTAAACTTATCAGATTGGCAATTCGTCAAGTTTCATTTCCGGTTGTACCTACCTACATCGAAGCAAGAACTTTCGACTGATTGAAAGGACCTTTTTTTATAGTCATGACAAATAACAATGATTTGTGAATTATGAGGCGTCACAGTAAAACAACTTATGATTTTATTTGTTTCATGATTTTTTGCTCGAAAAACCCGTTGTTTTTTGTTTTATATTTAAACGTTTCGAGTTTGCGAACCTCCCCGTCGAAATCACGCGCTGCGACTGACCGGACACGTACAACATAACGTACTGTGCCACAACAGCTGTTACGAAGTCATTGTATAATATCGTTACGGTTGGGAGTTATCTAATAGAATATCGCCGCCGCCGGCGAAACATAGAAATAAGAAACTGCATGTTCAAAGAGTTGAAATTAAAACGTTTGAATTATTATACGTATGTTTAATTACAGCGCGCGATACGAATCAGTAATATACTGGTAAGGCAGGGTGGTGCGGTGATGCAGACGTACCGGATGTGTGTTATAAAATAGTTACACCGTTCAGATAGTGTACGACAATATAATGATGAACACAGTGACGCAGGTTATGTTGTGGCTTCTGTTCATAAAATATTCGCTGTAGACCTCGCATTAACTAAACGCAGCATCCGGCCTATCGATGTTTTGGCGCGAAATATATTTTTTTTCAAATTGCATATAACTTGTATGTATAAAGAGTTGGAATGTGTTTCATCTGTTTAGTAAAACTGTTCTCTTCACAACACGTTCGCTTCATACGATGTATTTGATCCGCGAATAATGCGATATTTTTCGTTAGTCATCATTTAGCACTTGTTGCAAAGTTACAGCTCATTTAGTACACTAAATAAACTATTGAAAACATTTTGAATATTGTGTACAGAAGAAACTGTTTTAGATACACGATGTTTATACATTTCATGAAACGAGAGACGTGTATAACACGAAAACAATTATTTCTCTGTTATATTACTAGTTAAATATATATAATACACTCGTAATCACGCTATATGATCTTAAACGTTTTATATTAATAGTAATATATTGTAAGAAAAAACTTTCTCACTGTATTTTGTGAGTCTATGACTTTGAACTTGATATCGGCACATAATATTTTATACATACTATTACATCTCCATTGACAACAACACATACCACATCACGTGTGATATTCGTAAACAATGCACGGTAAATAAATATATATGTTTATGATTATAATATCAATAATTTCACCAGGAAACGTTCACATTGAAATGTATTAACTGCTTGTATTCGCAAAAGTCTGTACAAATTACCTTAATTAATGTACGTTTCGCTGTCACTCGATACTTGACTTAATTTTATGCGCTTGCTTTCTAAGAATATTGATCAGGTATTTCCTATCATGTTTTTAAATACGAGAAAGAATGATTTTTTCAATAAAATAATAATAATATTGCGACTCTGTACTATAACTTTAGTGGTATATGTATATAATCATATAAATCGCACGACAAATAATTTTTTTTTTCCTGTTAGGATACCGAGGACCAAGCGGGTGCTGTTTATCACATTACTGCCGCTCGCTCGACTTATAATTAGACTAAATTATAAGAATTAGGATAAAAATTTTTGTTTTTACTAAAAAGTCTTGAAAAAACATTTGTATGTTAGGAACTTGATATATTTTTTAAAATTATTATCAAGTTGACAATAATATTTTTCAAACAAACTTGCAGCGATATATAACAAAATAATTATTTATAAAAAGAAAAAACTTGAGCACGAACATTCGAGTGAACAAATGTACATTGTTTTTTCTGCAATTTCCGCTTTAGTTTTTAAGTTCTATATTATAACTCACAGACAAACAGTATGGGCGTAGTGTCTGCAATGATTTTTTTTGTACTCGTCACTGTGCGCGTGTACAAGTAATGCAGTGTAGTATTTCCAGTCGTGTTTCCCCTTGTATATATATTATAATATTTATTTTGTAAATGTATGTATTATCGAAGAAAATTATTATTATTTACAAAACGAAAGTAGATTCAAAAGCAATAAAAGTTGGCCATATGTGATTTTTGAAAATTTTAAAAAATTACGAACTATTGTATACAAATACTTTCTATACCTCTTAAGGTATTCGAAAATACTTAACTTAATCAAAAAAAAATTACTTTTTTGATTTAGAATTGATGTTAGAATAAGAAAAAAAAATTTTTTACCCATAAAATGTGTGTAATTTCGGTAATACTTAAAGTTTTTTTACGCTATGAAATGCTGTACAAATACAATAAAAATCAGTTTGTTCATTTTTATGTATGACTATAGGGATTATTAGAGTATTTATAATCATTATTATAGAAATATTATGTCTGTACGATTAATAATTGTGGCGATAACAATTTAATACTTGTTGTAGCTTCAGTTATATCTTTAATAACGTACGATTTTAATCAGTTTTTTCACTAACCTTCACGCCAATATCTATATCCCAAATATCTATAAGGCGTATAGAACCGGTAAATATTTTGATTAGTTGCCATATTTACCCATTACTGAATAAAGAGTAATTGAATTGTAATAAAGTGCAATCGAAATCATTAATAAAATTGTTGTGTACGGCGCGCGCGTTCTGTGTCATTTTCACTATGGATTAACCTACTATAAGTCGTCTAAATATTCATGAAAATATTTTTAACTGTGGCTTACAATCTTCAATACAAGGAATTACATAAAAGTTTAACTTTGATATGAGTATTAATAATTTCACGTAAAATTAAACATTTTTTCAAAAATAAATACTTATATATTAAAAAGGCAAAAAGAGACCAACTTTTTTTTCTTTTATCTGATGGTAAATTTTATATTCTAGAGAATTAGGAGCATGAATTAACTGCGCAAAACTGCGCAAATAATAAAAATGACTTATAAGTACAATAAATGGTATTATTTGCTATTTGACGTATATTAATTTTCATTTTACAAAATTGGCTGAAAATATGATCTTGAAAATAGCATAAATATCTTTTTCGTAAAATGTAGATATGATTCGAGTACCCACATGACCACCTTTGAAAGACTTTAAATTGTCAGTACTGTACAGGCCACTACAGGCCGCAAATTTATCAAAAATTTAAATCTCTTACCAAAATCTTTCAAATAACACTAAGTAACATGTTTATTTAAAAAATCCCGGTTTTTTAATTTTTCGGACCACTGTGTGCCGTGTACGAGACAGTAAACAAATGCAGCACTAACGCGTGTGTTTACGCAATGCTATAGCGAATCAATGATTTGTATCGCAAGGTTGCGTAGTGCGGGGGCGGTAATCGACGCATCCTTGACGGTACGCACCCCATGCCATTACATTTCAGGTGCCTTACATACTAGTCGATGAATATATTATACAAAAACAGATCGTTACGAATGCGATCCGCCGTTAGGTGCTTGAGTGCGTGCGGTATTTCGGTCAGTGGGTACGCTGACTGTGCACGCTCAAGTCGAAGTCCGGCTTCTTACGGTCCACCACCGCGTTGAAGCCGCTGTGTTTGTCCGCCTTGTACTTGACCGTGCGCACGGTGCCGTCCGGCTCGACCATCGTGTAGAACCCGGTGACAACGTCACCGGTCCTCGTCTCGTGCTGGCTTTTCACGTCGCCCGTGTGCGGGTCGTGCACGTCGTAGTGGAACGAATAGTGCACCGGCTCGTGTTCGGCCAGCGAGTGCTCGTCGTCGTGTTCGCCGCTACCGCCGCCGTTGCTGAGCACGTGGTATTGCTCCTGCGCCACCGGTCCGTGCTGCTGTGTTTGATGATAGCCGCTGCCGCCGTCGTACGACGAAGACTCTTGGCCGAACGACGAAACGTAATCGGTGCCGTACGGCAAACATTGAGACTGCGTGACCATCAAACCGAGCGCAGCGCACAACTGCAGCAATAGTTCACAACACGGACAGATTTTAGAGACTTATTCTGCAGAAACTCGTCCCCCCCTCCCACCACCACGCGTGTTCTTATCGGCTTCAGGATTTTGAGTTTTTGCGTGTAAATGCGTTTATGAAATGCATGCGTATGATAAGTCATCCGTAAACGGAATATTATCAATCGATTAGTCGTACCAAAAGGTCATTGCGTATGTTGTGTATTGAACGGTATAATAAAAGCGTTGTATCATCGTTCAGGATTCGATTTATGGGAAAGATAATTGGTGTAGGGGTGTGTGAAAAAAAAAAATATTTCAAGAACTGATAGATTTTGTTAACGAATATTGCGAAATAATTTTGAAGATTTATCAGCTTTAAGAATAGCGTAATTATGGTTTCAGAAAATTCTTCGAAAAATTAGCGTTTATTTTCATACAATAAAATAACCTGCATATTAATGCTTACCGCGGTCGATATCGAAAAAATTGTGTTGACATTTGAAAATGAAAATACTTGTGTACAATGTCCGTTAGACAAATGAAATTAACAAGATTAAATTAAAATCACTTACCATTATAATTGCGGAGGAACCGTTCATCATGGTGTCTTTCTTCGGCGGTTGAACAACACTAGATGCCGGAGATGCGCGAGTTTTTCTTTTTAAACCAAAAATACACCGGAAGACATATAGTTCGGTGAAAATGCGAAATTACATAAAGTTGTAACATAATAGTAGTATTAATAATGCATAACAGCTAACTTATGTTTATACGAGAGTAATATGTGTATCGACATGGTACTGTGACTGTTTTAAGTATACGTGCTACACGCAGATGATTTAATTACAGTCATTCGTAAGTATGATAGGTACCCTGCGTAACGCTCTCATCTCGCACCACAAGATTTTATCATCATCGCTGCCATTATAATATGTACTTTATATTATTCACTGAGTAAACAGACTGTAATAAAATATGGAAACGCACAGTCGAATCGCATTGTTCGGTTTTATCAAAATATCACGATTTCCTTGTTTGTTTCTATTCATTATTTTTAGTTGGATTTTGTCTGGTGGTTTTATTTTTATTTTTTATTTAATTTATTATAACTATTATTATTATTGTTGTTGTTGTCCTCATGTGTCACTCAAGGAATATCATAGGCTACATGCATAGATAATCTGTAATTTGATGATATGTATTATCTATGACTACATGAGCTTAACGACTTTTCGTTTCAAGTCTCGACTTTTTATGCATTGCTCTATGTTTAGTTCAGGGTGTGCTTGCGTTATTTTCTGTCTATTGAAACGTTATTACTACCCTTGTTTGTGGTCGAAAGTAAAACATGTCCTATGTACCGTAATGTTTAAATTATAACTTATTTAAATTTTCTTAACAACATTTTTTTTTTTCAAATCATCTAAAACATTACACTTTACGTATGAGATCATATGTCTTAACTAGAACTCGGAAGTTAAAAGAGCTAAAAATGGCTAAAAATGTATAGTGTATGTGTTAAAAAATTGTAAATATGCAAAACTAAAAATAATACATTTATAAAAAAACTACGTAAACCACGTATTTATGTAACTATTTTAAACCCTGTAGCACACATATACTTACACACATGCATGCATACCTACACATGCATTTACGTTATAAAAGTATTATTTGTTCATCTGTACAACAAACGGAATCGATTAGATGTTAATTTTCAGGTCATCGTCGTAATGTACCTATTCTCATATTCAGTAGGTATATGAATGGATAAATGTGAGTTGCGTCCTAAAAAAAAAAGTTCTGATAACAACATACGTAAGTGCGGCCCGATATTTCTCAGGTAGGTACATACGTAAGTTGCCCGTGTTTCTGTCATGCCTATCAATTGCGTCCGACGGAAAATCCGTAAAACTAACATTTATAATGTTTTTATTGATGGCCGGTTAATAACGACTTGTATATCAGCGTATATCGTATATATAGCGTTACGAAGTCAGGGCTCAAGAATTAGAATAACAATTGAAAAAGAAGGATATATTTAAAAAAAAATGGAAGAATTAGAAACTAAAAAAATTAATCAAATTGAATTTGTCATTCAAATTTTTACCTACTTTTATATATACTTTTAAGTTAATAATTGACAAAGTAAGAAAAATTCAACAGCTTAGTACCGATAAAAATATGCAGGTTTAAATAATAATTAATAATAAATAAATACCTACAACAATAAATATTTTTAACCATACTAACATTGGAAAGAAAATATTGGTTGTAAATTGGTAATATAAATTTTAATATAAAAATACCCAATTTACATATACCCAAAAAATACTCGGGACGCAATTTACATCAAAAAGGTATATTGGGACGCAACTTACAGTCACCCATATGAATAGTGTCTTTAGTAACATATATTCTTCCGAATCTAAATCACATTTAAAATTGCTCACTACCGGTTTGAACTTGAAAAACTTCTATAATCAAACAGATTTTTCGTTCATATTTGCACCGCAATAGTCAAGCATTATTTTAGACAAATATATCTTGCACATCAACCATATTTTAGATTCTGAACGGAGTGAAGAATGTATTGATTTTACAATGATGTGTGTTTTTTTTTTTTTAATTTTTTATTTATTTATTTATTTTTTTTTTTTTTGTGTCTATCGACACGATTTGGGGCAGTAAAAATGCTTCGATTGCCTTATGTAGCAACTTTTCTGAAAGGAAAGTGAATCTTTTTGGTACTTTGGGGGGTCAAAAGTAAAAAATTTTCAATATTTTTTAAATGCGACGGGAAAAACCATAAAAAAAATTTGGGAAAAACGGGAGTTTTTACGCAAAACCAGTTTTCGATATAATCAAATTTTTTATTTTGCTATAACTCAAAAACTAATCGATGTAAATACTTGAAATTTTCACCAAATGTTTAGATTAGCACTCTCTATACACCATTAAATTTTCAAAGTATTTTGACTTTTATTGAGCTATTTATAGACAATTGAAATTTTCAATTTTTTTAAGTATTTTTTTTTTAAACAACGATAAAATTTTTTTGGCTGCCCAGAAAATCTTGAAAATGTAATACAAGGTTTCTTATATGTTGTTCCTTAACTGATAAGAAAAAATCTAAAATCGTAAGTCACAATTTTTTTTTATAAGTGCTCAAAGTTCCAATTTATACGAAATATGTAAAAATCACGATAATTTGCAAGTTATTTTGTAGATAAAAATTCATAAAATTTTTTCTGTTCATACTTAAAGTTCAAAATTTTAACACTAGGTTATCTATAAGCTACTCTTCAAAAATCTTTAAAAAAATTTCTACCGGAATTAGAGGAAAAAATTTTATGACTGTTTGAAATTTAAATATTTACGAAATTGCATAAAATAGCGATTTATTCTCAAACGATTTTAAATATTTTTTATAATTCTAAAAAGTATAAGTCGCAGATTTTTGAAATTTCTACCAGCTGTTAAGATTAGTATTTTCTTTATGTCATATTTTTTTCAAAATATTATATTGATTTTTAAGCCACTTATAGGCATTTAAAATATTCGATTTTTTTACATTTTTTTTTTATAATCGGTGATAAAAAAAATTTGGCTCCTACAAAATACTTGAAAATTTAATAGAAGATTCCACAGAAGTAGTTCTTAAAGTCATTCAAAAATTATTAAAATCCATAGGCACAATTTTTTTTTATAAGCGTTTGAACAGCGAATATTGACAAAAAATTACATGTAAAATATAATATACTGTATAATATTCTAGACTGACAAACTATATCGCTGTATGCAACTGCCAACCCATCCTAATTGAAAAATATATTTATCGTTTCAAAATAAAATATACTTGTTACAATGTTTATAAATAACAATGTATTATATCCTAGACAAACATATGAACTCCGTTCAGAATCGTTATTCGTATACAATGATATCTATCATTGCATTCAAATATAACAAATCCATTATAATAATGACCTATCCTATAAGCGAGGTGCACTCCACCCCTAACTGTACAGCAGAGTGAGGCCCATCCGGTTCTTTTTTATACATACATATACAGAGCCTACCACTCAAAAATAAAAGTACGTCATCTTGCCAAATTCATAAAATATGAATTTTGAATTTAAAAAATATATTATAGTTTTTCAAATGGGTATAATTTAAAGAGATAAGATCTTTTAACGGATCACTATTAGTTTTTAAAAAATAGTTACGAACATTTTTTACAAACATATTTTAATTTATTTATTAATTGGTATCAAAGTAAATTTGTAAATAGTTAAATATTTATTAAAATTATATTATTATTATTATCGTATAGTTAAGGTTTTACTTTACTTAAGATTTATTGATATTTGCTATCCATTTATTATAATTTTGCCTCGAGATTCATTAAAATTTATAATAAATATTCTTGTTCTTTATATAGTTAATTAACTGTTTAGACATTTGAGAATAACATCAAAATATAATTACTTACATGTTTATCAATAATTTATCATACTCAAAATATATAATTATTATACTAAGATATAATTTTCAATAATTCATTAAATTAGTGATTATTCATTTGAACGATTTTAAACAAAATATTATTCATTGTGATTACGTAACTCGTTTTTCTTTGGATTTTATTAGTTAATTTCTAGTATTTACATGCATTTATAATACAATTTTTCTTCTTATATAACTTATATAATAATATCAGAAGAAATTATATATACTTATACAAATTTAGGCAACGCGCGACGTATCGAAAGTGTACGCCCGAAACTTCGTTATCCCATCGATAAGGAAACCATTATAATTGTATATAATTGTAGCTTGTACTGTAGTATTTTATTTTAATAGTTTTTAGGTATAAGGGTATATTTTTTTTTAACAGAACAATCGCAGAATAAATGAGTACCACATTCAATTTTTTTTTGAATAATCGTAGCTAAAATAATATAATAAATAATAATAATTTTTGTATACAAACGTTTTTTTTTGCATATTTTAGTATTTTTAGTACATATTTAAGCGCTTATGACAAGCTATAACACTTTTTTTAGAGCTATAAGTTATGAGCCCTGGTTATGTATATAATTATTCTTAATGTAAGTTTTTTAAAAACCTTAATTCTTGCATTTTCATGTACCTACAAATTAATGTACTTGTATCTGTAAAAATAATAATTAAAAAATTTAGATTTAATTAGGCATGAATTTTATATTTGTTTTATTTATATAAAGCATAGACAATGGCAGTTGCAGATCCAGGATTTCATTTTTTTTTTTTCGAGGAGGACATGATCCAAATACAGTGATAATTTTGGGGAGTTATTCCTTGTTTATACTTATAATACTTGTACAATTTAAACTTTAATTACTGTTTTCATGTTGTTCTTAAAAATATTTGAGCTTTTATATCATTTGATTCAAAAGTAATCTTCCTACTCCAATCCACTAAATTACTTACATGTATTTAATATCTAATTAACAAAACCTAACTTAGGCCGAGGGGGTAAAGCCTCTCGGAGTCCCTCTTAAATCCACTCTTAAATAAAAAGTAGTTGTCTTTACGGTGTCTAATATGTTTATTTCCTCAAATTATACTTATTGATCGATTTAATTGCAACAGATAACTGCATAAGTATTTATAAATGTTAAAAAATTACAAATTTTAATGTTTATACCAAAAATAATTATAATAATACTCATGTATTTATTTCATATGTTAAAATTATTTCAAAATAAAATGTAGTACTTTTTTACAATATGACTATTATATTGTAAAATTAAAAATATTCTTAAATAAATATGGATATTGATTTAAGTTAAATCATATAGAAGTACAATGTAAAAATATATAAAAGAAAATTAAATTTTGCATTTTAGAATGAACTTTATTGGATGCAAATTAGTTATGAACTAATATGTTCACTATTTATAACTAGATAAAAATTCTTCAGGAGTCAGCGACAATGCAAATCCTATTTTAATCTTATTGTCTCATAATTTGACGCATAGAAAGTATATAGCTTATTTTCATAACCGTTACATAAATATATTTATGTATGATAACTATAAGAATGGATGAGTAAAATATAAAGCGCAATACCAAAATAAAATGTTACAAAATCATATACACATATTTCGCATTACAAATTATGTTTATACAACGTTGCAGTTATATTATTATATGGTTTATTAATTGTATTAATTATTCGATTATCTTTCTAGGTTATGGTCAACGTAATGTAACATTTGTAATTCTATATATGTAAATTAATTAATGCTCATTGTATACGATGAGTTAAATACATTAATATATATACATGGCACATGGTATGTTGGATGCGATAAATTATTGTATGAAGATATCGATGATTCCATTGAGTTGAATTTTATATGCGTATGTATTTTTGTGTATTTTTTTACATATTTTATACAATCAATAAACCGAACTACTTTAAGATGTGTTTTGTTTGCCAAGATCGTATTTCGAGGAAATCTACTTTTTATAATGTATTTTATTCATTATTTGTGTGTGTTATTTTGTAAAAAATTGATGTTCTATTTACAAAAATGTAACAATATTATAATATACATTTATTTCATCATATGAATAATGTATATATATTTAAGATTTTTTTCTTACCTAAAAAAAATTTATATTTACGTATGGGGAAATGCCACTTTAAAATATATAATGAACAGAATATATTTTATTTTTATTTTCATAAAATATTCACATCCTAACGAAGGATCGTAATAACTGGATGTGTTTTATTTTTCATTATTTAAAATTTACACTAATAGTTTGTTTAGATATTAATATGTTGCATATTTTTTTCCATCAAAATAATGCAAATAGTAAGACGAAATATACATTGATATCATTTTTGGATACTAGTAGGTTTGTGAATCGGTTTTAAATAAATAATATTTAATAGTTTTAGAATGATAAGTTATGTAAAAATAAAAAAGAAACTGTGCCAAACGGTGCGTAACAATAGTTTTCCAAAAACGAATATGTGACCATGAGTCCTCGATGAAGAACAAACATTTTAACCATAGTATTTCATGTAATATAATGATTAATAAATACCTATATGATGTATTATATTGCTGTACACAACGATACTTTTTTGTAAACTGGACACTAATCGGACATTACCGTATACATATACACCATATTGTACGATTTATTACTTGAAACAACGAATTTGTAAATCGAGCACGTCGATTTAAGTGATGATGATGAAATGTTGTCAAATTTATTTTGTAAGAAGTCAACGGAATAGTTTATATAAGTAGTATATAGGTACATTGTATGCACGATCGAAATAACGATAGTCATATTATTCTTCGTAAAGCGGTTTTAATTGATACAGCCTTTAGCGATATATGACAATCGAAATCCCTTTGTTATACACATATGATAAATGCATATATTTATTATATCAATACTTAAATTAATTCCGATTAAAAAAAAATTACACGTCTATAATAACTGTTCATAATGTAGTCGTCCCAAGGCCTTTTTAAACATAAGAAAATTATTGTTTTAGATCTAATGCTACGTGTTCTAGCGTATATTATTATAGTGTTATATAAACAATATTTTACTCCTTCCATTGTTCCAAATATCATATATGATAATCGTATTGTGTATAACATATAAATATACGTAAAATATACTTATATTAATTTACAAGCCATTTAGTTTTCTCAAATTGTAATAACACTAAATGTGCTGAAATATTTTAGATTAAAATAGATAAAAAATAAAAATAAAGTGTTTTCTCAATCAATTTTTGTTATTGATTCACCTTTATGATATAGTATATTCGATGTATTTTAGCCTTTAAACATAACTTCTGATACCTTACACTTTAAGATATCAAAAGTTGTGTTTTAAAACTATTCACAAAGTATTTTGCACCCCTACCATTATTCGCAGATGGACCTCCTTAGGTTTAGAGCAGGGGTCTGCAAGTAATTTCTATTGGAGTCCTAAATATTAAAATAATAAATAAATGAGGTGCAGTGAAAAAAAATCTTTTTCAAATCTTTATATTTTAAAAGTAGCAGAATAAAAATAAATTATTTAGATATTACAATTGATTTATATTAAAAATGACTATATTAGGAGTATGAAAATAAAAAAAAATAATCTAATTATTACATTAAATTTAGATTTTAGATTATAAAATTACAATAATAGGTAAATTATTATACAATAATAATATTAATAATTTACCTTGAAATTTAATGTGAAAAATTGCATTTATTCTCTTAAATTAAAGTAATTTTACGCCGTCGGATTATTTGAAATTTGGTATTGTCGCGACTCGGCTGTCGGCCGATAACATCGTAATAAAACCGATTATTACGGTATGATATGACAATGAATTATAACATATCTATAATCTGAGTTTGATAAATTAAATTAAATAAATATTCTCTATTAATAATAATACTATTACAGTAAATAACATAATGAAATAAGTAAAATGTGTAGACAGGGTCCAGAGTTTTGCTTTCCACGGTCCGGATCCGGACCGCGGTCCGCCAGTTGCCGACTCCTGGTTTAGAGTAACACGATACAAAGTGTTTATCTTTAAGAAATATGTATGTTTTTATAAGATCATGCTGTCATCTATCACGAGATCATATTTTTATGAATTATACGAACGTGGTATATTATACTCGTATTAAAACGTTTAGACGAACATACTGTTGCCCCCCCGACACGTCAAGTTAAAATCAACAGTTTCTGTATGACAAAACCAGAAATTGTATGTGATTCGTGCGGTAAAATTTGTCACAGATGTTTTCTAAAAATGAACTTGCAAACAAATGCGAATACACAGAGAACGTCATGTGTGCTCATTGTACTTTCAATCCTTGCGTATGCGATATTATACCGTAACAGAATTTCGTTTTAGCCTGCCGAGAAAATCGTTGGCGCGTGTTAAGCTCGCGATGGCAAGACGCGTATAGAAATGCATGTATTATACGGGACGCGAAAACGGAACAGCCGACCGACGCTGCTGAAACTATCGTGCATAATAATAATGAATAATGATAGAAATGTAATAACAATAATAATAATAATAATAATAATAACAGTATATACAATTACGAACGATAGCGTTTCTAAACCGTCTGGACGAATTCCACTTTGGCAAACGTTATAATTGTATTTAATTTTTTTTTTTTTTCCAATCGAAATCTTATTATACTATTGTTACGGCATAGTTTACTGCAGTCCAGTCAGCCAGCGTCATCGACCATAATAATGATAATGATGGCGGTGGTGGTGATGGTGCTGCGTCGTCATAACGTACGAGACACTATATTATTATTATTTGTTGTCCGCAAAAACGCACACGCGCAGCATTCGTATACGGTAGTTACAATCGTACGCGTGTACGTGATACACATAAAACCCTGGGGGGCGTTTTCTATTTCATAGTTTCGCAACTGGCGCGCGCGCACTATGACCACTGAAGACGACCGTAGTGATCTTGAACCACTTATGATCCGTGTACTCGCGGTTTATCCGTCTGATTCTATTAAGTACCTATACGTCTCGGAGTGACCCCATCCTCGTTCAGAGATACTCATTCAGCCAACAGTACAGTTAGAGAGGGTATGTGTACCTTGTGTCTAGACATTAATATGTTTATACATCAATCGTTACGCGTTTAATTTCTTAATGTCAGATTTTCATATCCGGCTTCTGTTTTAACTTATTTTTGTCATCCTCCGTCCAACCCCGTGCCCGTTCGTTACCAATAATCCACCAGCTTATTTAGATGTTTAATCATCATCGCAAATCACCGGTTTAGTTTTAATGGAATATTTTTAAAATCTCCAGTTAAGTTTAGTATGTTTTCCGCATTCGTTTTTAAAATATATAAAAATACGTATAGTATCATATTTCTAGCTTGTATTTCTTTATTACTACAGGTGCGTTATCACAAAATAGTTAGAAATGAAAATGTATTCTCTCAAAGAACGATGTTGGTACCTACAATATGATCTATAATCTGATATCCATTCTCATCATATTTATATCTAGAACTATGCAAAATTCGCATTCTGAATAACTACCTATTTTAAATTACACTTTTTAAACGTTTATTACATGTATACTTACACAAAATAGTATTATTTGAAAATATCTTTCTTAGTATTCACAATTATCGAAATCAATATTAAATAATCTTCGAACTAAAAGGATGATAATAAAATAGACACACTGTCCACTAGTGTACTCGTATTATCATGGCAAACGATGCATAAGTAAAACGTTCCATCAGTCCAAAATATCATGTTGACTGTAATTTTTGATTTTATAATAGTACCACTATGTTTTTGATATTTTATAGGGGATTATGTTGGTTGGTAGCAATATATTGTAAAATAATTTTTTACTTACTACTATAATATTATTATTATAATGCACTTTAATGGGTGAACGATGATGTATTGTAATATATTCACTAGATAAAAAATATTATATTTAACGGATAACAGAAACTAGTAACGTAATTTTTTTTTTAACAAAGAACCGAAGCTGCGAAAGATAAATTCAAAAGGTTCAAGTCCCTGATATATATTATAACGTCAGATATATTTGATTCATGTATGTTTAAATTGTAAATCATGAAGTATATATTTTAATCAGAAAATCTTTGCAAAAATATATTTATTACACTCAATCTTTTAATGAACATTGTACAATACACCATCGTTCACCCATTAAAGTACATTATAATAATAATAAAAAAAACTTTTTCATATCATTCATTTCAGTCATCAACAATCAATGTTCATTAAAATATTGATTGTTGATGACTGAAATGAATAATATGAAAAAGTTTTTTTTTTTTTTTAAAAAAGCAAATAGTTTCTATCTTTTGATGAATATAATATAAATAATAATATAAAAAAGTTTTATTCAGTCATCAACAAGTAATTATATATGAATAGAATAAATGCCCAACATTGAACAGAGCAAATATAATAAAGCAATATGTTGTTTATTTAGGACTAAAACCAGAGCTCTGTGATACTCATAATTGCCAAGGCATAACGCAAAGTTTCCACAGCTATGGAATTTCCGCAAAACTTAATATTTCACGTTTTGTCTGAGCGATAGTTTTTAGATACCTAATTAATAATAATAGTTATGACCATCGTCGTTTTAGAAAATGTTTAATGTGTGATATTGCTATATGGCTCATAATGTTATCACACTTTGGTATTTGTACTTATGTGTACATATTAAAATTAAGTATATTGTAGTAATTTCACTATTATATAAGTAATTATTTTTATGTGTTAAAGTTATTTTAACCAAATACTTTCATGATTATTAATATTTGACATTTATTTGATATGATTTAATTTGTACTTAACCACGTAAAAACGAATAACAATCGTTATTTATTTTATATCGTTTATATCGTGTGTTTAGTGTTTTTTCTGAGCAGTTTTGAGTTTTGACCAGATTTAGGCTTTTGCCTTAGAGGCAAACGTAAAAGAAGTTAAAAAGATATTTTATTGACGCAGTTTAAAACGTTACGACGCTAGTTTCAACCGTTTAATTTGTAGCATTATAAATATATATACATTTGTAATTACACAGTACGATACCAGTTTCGATCACTTAAGTTCAGTTTACTTCGTGTATTAAACAACTAACCGTATAGTGTGATTTCATTGTCGTTCGTATTTCTGGACAGTGCTCATTTTCAAAGATACGGTATTGCTTGATTGTCGCCAGATTCGGGCCTATCACCACCGATAACGAACTCGAAAATCGTAATCGCGAGTCCTGTGCAGCAAACATCATCGTCTGGGAACAGCGGTTGTTCTCGCGTCCTTCCAAGGACGGTGACGTCTCAGGCGTCGTCCTTTTCGCTGCATAGATTTCACTTTCGCCACGTATCATGTGACAGTGGTGGTCACCGCATAGATTGGATTGGACTCGGACCAAGATCGCGCTGCGATGACCCGTATACTAGCCACATATCGGCTCGTATCGCATTCGTGTCGCGTGGCCACGTATCCGTATTACGACACGGCGGCAGCGTCGGCGGTTGGCAAACGCCCGTGCCCTGTGTGCGGTGGTGTCGCCCGCATGGACGTCGGCCACCGTCGCTATATGCCTGAGAGGGGCACCGGGATATCCGAAAACACAGCCGTGAGGGGGCGGTCATCCGGGCCGTCACTATATAACCGCCGCTGGTGACCGTTATCGATATCACATTCAATCCGTTCGCAAGTCCATCAGGTCGTGTACGCATCATCGGACAGACAGCCAGTAGTTAGCAAACAGCAACCGTAAACAAGAAACTCGAAACAACAATGGCATTCAACAAGGTAAGTACGACAACGATTTCATTTATCGCCATCGGTACACGTTTTGTACACACCCTCGTGTAATAGTGCCGCAAGCATTTACCATTTGTTTTTATTCCGCCCCGTTCTCATAGTCTACATTGGTCTTCGCCGTCGTCGTCGCCATCGCCGCCATCGGCCGAACCCAAGCTGGCGTCCAGATCGCTCCTGCCCCGTACGCCGCCTACCCTGGATTCCTGCCATACTCTGCCGCCCCCGCTGCATACCCGTACGCCACGTACCCGTTCAAAGCGCCCCTGTTGCCAGCCGCTTCCAGAGCTGTTGCGGCCCCGTTGCAGCAAGTGTACCCGGCTGGAGCCGCTCGGTTCGCCGCCACGGCCCCTCTGCCTGCCGTCGCCCCGTTCCCGGCCGCCGCACCGCTGGTGCGCGCTGCACCCGTGGCCGCCGCTCCTCTGCCAGTGGCAGCAGCAGCCCCCCTGCCAGTGGCAGCAGCAGCCCCCGTGCCCGTCGCAGCCAAGTTGGACTACACCGACTCCTACCCTCAGTACCAGTTCGCGTACACTGTCAGAGACTCGTTGACCGGTGACGCCAAGGACCAAGAAGAGGTACGCGACGGTGACGTAGTCAAGGGTAGGTACAGCCTGATCGAAGCCGACGGCAGCCGCAGGACGGTCAACTATTACGCAGATGACGTCAACGGTTTCAACGCGGTAGTCCAAAAGGACGTGCCAGTCGCCCCTGCCGTAGTGGTTTAATCATGCATTATGGATAACGACGATACAAGATGATTGCAGTACAACTAAATACATCCCATATGGTGACGTACACGCGAATGTCTTACGATAGTCCTTGACGCAGCAAACGCTGCAGTCATCGGACAAAATCTGTGTACGTGTGATTTATTATTTTTTTTTTTTTACTTTATGTGTGTTTTCTTTTTGTAAATAACGTTTTCTTGCTGTTATGTTATATTCTATTCTCTTCTATTTCATGATAATAAACAAATTTCTTATATACCTATAAATATATGTCTTTTATCTGTAATATGAGTATAATATTTCTTTTTCAACGTTTATAGGCCATTAAGACCTATCACTGCTCCACATAACTTCTTCCATTCCTCTCTATCATTTTCAATTCCTACAAATTATCAACTCCAAGTACCTGAAAAATGTGGTTGGATTAGTTTAACCACCTTTTCTTCGGCCTACCTAGTGGTCTCTTACTTTCTGGTTTCCAATTCAATGCATCATACGTGTCTCAGCCAACTCATTTTCTTTCCTTTAAGTATTTTTATGATGTTTTCTTCCCCCAAAATTTCTTTAATTTTATTATTCGATTTTATCTTCATGTTCATCTGTATAATCATTGTTTTTGGATCCTAAAATTCTTCTGAGGATTCTTTTTTCTATAATTACCAGTTTTCTTTTGCCCTATTTTAACGTAGGCCATGTTTCGCATGCGTATACAACTACCGACCTAACTAAGACTTTGTATAATAGCCATTCCAGATAGCTGTTGTACGTATGTTTATAAAAATACGTATTTCAAAAATATTTCAATGCCATGAAACTGATTTTAGAATTAAAATAATTAATTATAACATTAACTATATCACTTCAAGCTTTGATATGATAACTATTGATATTATGATTAGATTTTTAAGAAATCATGCAGTTAATCATAAAAGTAAAAATATTATCGATTCTAAACAGCACAATTATTGAAACAGTTACTACTTAATTAAGTCTCTGTATCACTGACTTTAAAAATCGTTATTTTACAAATATGTGATTAAATAAAAAATAATTTGAATATTTTTATTATTAAAAATAATAAAAAGTTACCTAAAATGTATCTTATTTTATTATATATATTATATGGATTTAATAAAATATAATATAAGACATATAAATAGAAATTACAAGATTTGTACAATGATGTTTCGTAAAAACACGCACTCGATTATTAATCATGAACTATCTGATTATCAGTTAGGATAACTGAAATTATTATTATTATATCAATAAATATAAATACCTAATTGATGCATTTACATAATTATATAAATATACACTTATTAAATTTTTGTAATATGATGTAAATTTGTTTATTTTAATATATTTTCTGAGGGTTTATTGTTTCTAATTTATAAAAAAGTAATACGGTTGAATTTGCATTGCTAACCTGTTTTAAAGCTTAAACATCATAGTTTTTTTTCTGGGTTTTTTTATTGGGCCCAACCCTGGCTTATTTGAATGCCATATACAATATTTAATAAATAGAAAATGTATTTAAGAAATAATCGATGGGGATGAAATTACTCTATTTTTATTGACTCTTCAAATATTATAATGAAAAAATCTTATTATTAAATTGTTTTTAGATTCTGAACGGAGTGAAGAATGTATTGATTTTACAATGATGTGTTTTTTTTTTTTTTTTTTTTTTTTTTTTTTTTTTTTTTTGTGTCTGTCGACACGTTTTGGGGCAGTAAAAATGCTTCGATTGCCTTATGTAGCAACTTTTCTGAAAGGAAAGTGAATCTATTTGGTACTTTGGGGGGTCAAAAGTTAAAAATTTCCAATATTTTTTAAATGCGACGGGAAAAACCATAAAAAAATTTGGGAAAAACGGGAGTTTTTACGCAAAACCAGTTTTTGACATAATCAAATTTTTTATTTTGCTATAACTCAAAAACTAATCGATGTAAATACTTGAAATTTTCACCAAATGTTTAGATAAGCGTTCTCTATACACCATTAAATTTTCAAAGTATTTTGACTTTTATTAAGCTATTTATAGACAATTGAAATTTTCAATATTTTTAAGTATTTTTTTTTTAAATAACGATAAAATTTTTTTGGCTGCCTAGAAAATCTTGAAAATTTAATACAAGGTTTCTTATAAGTTGTTCCTTAACTGATAAAAAAAAATCTAAAATCGTAAGTCACAATTTTTTTTTATAAGTGCTCAAAGTTACATTTTATACGAAATATGTAAAAATCACGATAATTTGCAAGTTTTTTTGTAGTTAAAAATTCATAAAATTTTTTCTGTTCATACTTAAGGTTTAAAATTTTAACACGAGGTTATGTATAAGCTACTCTTCAAAAATCTTTAAAAAAATTTCTACCGGAATTAGAGGAAAAAATTTTATGACTGTTTGAAATTTAAATATTTACGAAATTGCATAAAATAGCGATTTATTCTCAAACGATTTTAAATATTTTTTATAATTCAAAAAGTATAAGTCGCAGATTTTTGAAATTTCTACCAGCTGTTAAGATTGGTATTTCCTTTATGTAATATTTTTTTCAAAATATTATATTGATTTTTAAGCCACTTATAGTAATTTAAAATATTCGATTTTTTTACATTTTATTTTTATAATCGGTGATAAAAAAAATTTGGCTCGTACAAAATACTTGAAAATTTAATAGAAGATTCCACAGAAGTAGTTCTTAAAGTCATTCAAAAATTATTAAAATCCATAGGCACAATTTTTTTTTATAAGCGTTTGAACAGCGAATATTGACAAAAAATTACATGTAAAATATAATATACTGTAAAATATTCTAGACTGACAAAGATATCGGTTTTTTTTAAAATGCTCTAACTCAAAAATGAAAAACCGCAACAACTTGAAATTTTCACCAAATCTTTATATTGACGTTCTCTATACATGGTTAAGATTTCAAAGTATTTTGACATATTTTGACTTATTTATAGACAATTTATATTTTCGATTTTTGTTAAATTTTTGTTTTTAAACATCTATAAAATTTAATTGATTGAGCGAAAACTCTTGAAAATTTTATACTAGGTTTATAATAAGTTAAACTTATCGTAACTAAAAAATATCGGTGATCGGTTAACTCAATTTTTTTTTATAAGCCCTTAATTCTCAAATTTGTATAAAATGTGTAAAAATCACGATAATTTGCATGTTATTTTGTAGATAAAAATTCATAAAATTTTTTTTGTTCATACTTAAGGTTCAAAATTTTAACACTAGGTTATCTATGAGCTACTCTTCAAAAATCTTTAAAAAAATTTCTACCAGACTAAGAGGAAAAAATTGTATGACTGTTTGAAATTTAAATATTTACGAAATTGCATAAAATAGCGATTTATTCTCAGACGATTTTAAATATTTGTTATAATTCAAAAAGTATAAGTCGCAGATTTTTGAAATTTCTACCAGCTGTTAAGATTGGTATTTCTTTTATGCAATATTTTTTTCAAAATATTATATTGATTTTTAAGCCACTTATAGTCATTTAAAATATTCGATTTTTTTACATTTTATTTTTATAATCGGTGATAAAAAAAATTTGGCTTCTACAAAATACTTGAAAATTTAATCGAAGATTCCACAGAAGTAGTTCTTAATGTCATTCAAAAATTATTAAAATCCATAGGCACAATTTTTTTTTATAAGCGTTTGAACATCGAATATTGACATAAAATTACATGTAAAATATAATATAATGTAGAATGTTCTAGACTGACAAATGATATCGGTTTTTTTAAAATGCCCTAACTCAAAAACGAAAAACCGCAACAACTTGAAATTATCATTAAATCTTTATATTGACGTTTTCTATACATGGTTAAAATTTCAAAGTATTTTGACATATTTTGACTTATTTATAGACAATTTAAATTTTCGGTTTTTCTAAATTTTTCGTTTAAAAATAAAATATACTTATATAATATTTATAAATAACATTGTATTATATTCTAGACTAACATATGAACTCCGTTCAGAATCGTTATTCGTATACAATGATATCTATCATTGCATTCAAATTTAACAAATCCATTATAATAATGACCTATCCTATAAGCGAGGTGCACTCCACCCCTAACTGTACAGCAGAGCGAGGCCCATCCGGTTTTTTTTTAAATTTCAAATACGTATATTATAAAATAATATACGTTAAAAAAAGAAAATGTAAAAAAATTACTGCAATTATAAATTTTATACAACATATTATATCATACAACAAGACTAGCACACTTTTTATGTGCCATTCTAGCTTACATTAGTATGGCATTTTTAAACATACAAATTAAGACATGCATTTTTTTTATCAATAAATTGATTTAAGTGTACATATTTAAATCCAAGTAAAAAAATTATAATGTGTATAAAATTTTCAAGCATTTAAAGACAGAAAAATTAAAACTTATTATTTTTTTATATACCTTTTGATCTCTATGCACACATGAACTCGCATTCATTATACAGTAATAATAAATAGTATTTATAGCCATATATGTTTTTACTTTCCGTATAACGTGCTCGTTGTTATGCATTTCAGTCACGATTGCTATAACTTCTATGAAATGAATTTTAAAATAACTTCATTGAAATTGTTGGTCTCTTTAAGTGATTCATTAATATATTAATTAAAATTACTTCTAGTTCAAATTTTTCTCACTTCATAATACAAAGATTTTAAAACCAAATAATTTTTTTTTTTTTATTATGTTGCATTTCACGCATATTGTTATTTGATTGCTTGGTAAATATATTTGTATTAGTTTATTTTTAATTACGACTTATCACATTATATATTAATAATAATTATTCTCGATATTTTATGATCGTGGACACATTTATTTTAAACTTCCGATTCGGAAACGTTTCATATAGTTTTGATTCTTTTTGCGTTAACTAAACTATCCTAATCCAAATTATACAAATTAATGTATACAACTTATATATATATATATATATATATATATATATATATATTTATATTTATATTTATATTATATCGGTCATATTTGTACAGAAAAGGTGTCCAAGATCCTGAACGATATCATTGTCTTGTCGAATGATTGTTGTTTTGGTTTTCACTACTACGTAAAACCACTAAAACTGCGTTCGCGATCCCATTGGACATAATAATAATATATCCTAATTCCTTTCTCCTTTAATAGCAATCGTATTGCGAGCAATATTCACTGAGAGTATGAAGGAAATGAGCAAGTGTGGTCAAAAAATGACAGTAAAATAGTTTTTTCTTAATCTAATTCAGTATGTTCTTATAAAATATAGGTAGGTAGTGTCGAACTTGGTTATCTCGAACTTTTACTCCGGTCCCTAGAATTTCCTATCTAAACAATGTAAAAAAATCTTTGATAGCTAATTATTTGGTATTCCACTTAATACTTTGTCAACTTATCTTAAAAATAAAGAAAATTTTAAATAAAATAAATTAATTAATTCTAAATCAACAATAAAAATAAATACCTTTTTAAAATAATTTTCTAACTTAATTTTTGTTTATACATAATTCCTAAATAAATACATTTTAATTATTTTTTATTACATTAATTTATTTATAATAAATATAGAACAATAGAAAAAATAATTAATTTGGATAACTCGAACTTTTTTCCCGGTTCGACTTTAAAACATAAACCTAAAAAACATTATTATAAAATTATTTAGAAGATACAATATTATAACTATACTTGTATACTTAGTTTTTCGTTGTTATGGAAATTAAGATATTATATTATACGAACACATATACATATGTATGTATGTATCTTTATAGATAATATATATTTATATTTATATCCATATGTATTGTACAATTGAACAATAGTTTTTAAAGGAGTGTCGATAGTATAAGATGCAGCAAGTATCCATTAAAAAATACAATCATCTAACATCACATTTACTCCGGTCTTTGCGTGTATTATTCGATGTAAAATAAAAACCTGACGACTGATCGATAAAATGTTACATTTTAATGTACTTGTCTGTTATAGTATTTTTAATATTAAACAAGATTTATTCTACGTTAAATGTATTTCCTATTTATTACTTTAAAATCACATAGGTAACAATTTTTTTTTAAATTGTCGTATCTTTTATTATATTAATATTTATGATTTTTATTAAATTACAACTTTATATTCTTGTTGTTTGAGTTAAAATTTCTTATGCCTCATAACGCAGACTTATAAAAAAAAAATGCTGTTTATGATTTAAAATAATTTATTTATATATATGATAATAATTTTTATTTTACAATTAAATGCGAGCTAGTTTGGCCACTCTTGCGGTATGCAGAGTTGGCGCGTCCTGCGAGCACGTCGTGTTTGACATTGTCATCGCGTATTATCATTATCATTATTATCCCCGTCGTCGTGGTGTTCTGTGACATGCGTGCGTATTGTCACACGTCTTCGCCGGCAAGTCACGAGTTGTGCAACTTCTCTGCCCACCCTTCTTTGCTTGTATTACACGCGTGTGTAGGTAATAAAAAATTACATAATCTCGGTTTCCCGAGACACGTCGGTGCATAATACACTCTACCACACTCGTACATTAAACTAATGTACTCATGAGAGCAACAAATCTGTCCCGCAGCCAATGGAACCCCGGCTAATTGCGTCTAGTATTGTCTTCCGCTCAGATGCCCATCGAAAACTGCTATACCCCTCACCGTCCGCGTGTTTTTATATTAAACTGATATCGTCTGTTCTCCAACAGTATGACATGGCCATGTAAATACTAAAACTATTGTCATTATATGTCACGCCAACAGTAAAATTATGTAAATCCTGTCTGTGATTTACTTGATGGTATTATATACGTATACATATAAGTGTAAGAAGAACCGCCTGCAACATAGCAGCACTATATAAATAACAAGACTCCGCCGCGATAATGTTTTCATTTTTTTTTCCATTTCTTTGCAAAATACAATTTTACTGAAAAATTTGTTTTGTTTTGTTTTGTTTTTTTATTCGTGCGAAAAGTGTACTCAATAAATTAGACCACTTCTTCGAATTTACGTTTGCTTGACGCACGTATTCTTGAGTACATTGTTTTTATGTGTTCTTAAACTATAATTATTATTAACATTAATGATTTTTATATTTAATGTATAAAGGAATTTTATACACTGTTTACCACATCCCGTGTATATTTGTGCAAATCCTTGAAACTTAAACGTACGGTATATTCAGTGTTGGGCTTGATAATAAAAAGATATCAAGGTATAGATAAGAAATCTGAACTCAAAATTACCTAGATATAGATAGATACAATTATTTTAATCTATATAACTGTATAAGACATTAAGTACCTCAACATTTAAATTTTTAATAATAATTTAAAATAAAAACTAATTTGTTTTTTTATTATAATATTGAATATTTACACAATTACACATTATCCCAAGCATGCTAAAGATAACATCCCCAAACTTAAAGAAATATTCTGTATAATGCAAAAAAAATTAAATGTATCTTGTGAAATGAGACGCGATTACACGACTGGGTTTAATAAAGTTTTTACAGTACGGCCAGTCACGCTAAGTTTAACGAGGTACGAGTTTTTAATAATAATAAATATGGACGTATTTAAAGTACAATATTATGTAGACCAGTGTTTCTCAACTTTTTTCATTCTACGCCCTCCTTGTAATTTTACTAAAATCTCATATCCCCTCCTCTTAAATTAGAGTTTAAACAATTTTTTTTTTTTTTTGTGAGCGGTACAAATAAAACATACAAAATAACTATATATTATATTATCAAGCCTTGACTCTATCGTTATACCTAATATATAATTTTTATCGATGCCCCATAATCTGAAAACTAATATAGTTATTTCAATTTTACACATTGTAAAATAACATAATTATTTTCGTAATTTCATCATCACTATATCCCCCCACCCCGAGCAAACTCTAAATTCCATATGGAGGAGAATCCCCCCCCCCTCGGTTGAGAACCGCTGATGCAGACAGTACGATTTCATAGAATATGCTAATCAGGATTCGGTTATGACAAACATTAATACATGATTAATAAATATAATTTATAAATAAATATAGAATTTGAGGCGATTGATGGAGAACGATCGTATTTAGTACAGCAATATTAACAGTTAATAGGTATATTATTAAATTGCTATTGTTAAAAAAAATAAATTTGATTCTATAGCCCATGTTATAAAATCATAAATAATTCTTACTTTTATACATAATAATTAATAATATATAAATAATAATACATTTTAAGTAAAATCGTTTTACAACTATTATTTTAGCGATTACAAACTTAAAACAAGTCTATTAAAATCCTTGATTATTAATCATTTGCTTACCTTGTTAAGTTGTATAATTATAAGTAATTATTATAACCTATATGCATTGTTCCGTGATGAAATGATTGGTTTTTTCTATTTGTTTTTGTCATGTCTTAAATTAGATTTGTTAATGAATTAATGATTCATAAGATAGAAATCCTCTCATTTCGATTCACTTTTCTTGTGATGTTTGCCATTTTATAAACTCAACTAGTAATTTTTAAAATGCTTTTTGTCTCCAATTACCTTGTAATGTCTCGATATTAAACAGTGGCACATTTAAACAAAAGAGACAAAGAAGGCGAGTGCCCCCAGCGACGAAATGTTAACAGTTTTAGGAGCGGCAGTTTTATTGAGTGTATTGAGTTTACTTTTTTTTTATCACAAAATGTATTACAATCATTAACATGTATTGTATAACATTTTTTGATTGATCCATGATTTTGTGATAACGGATTATCGATATCCAGTATGACGACCTTATTGAAGAATATGTTCAACAACAGGCTAGAAAAAAATTTTAAGTAAGCTGTTTAATAAAACTTACTTATGTCATTATTTGGTATTATTTTTTAATTCAGCAAAAAACTTTGAAATTGTATACTATTAAACCCTAGAATATACATTTTAATATATTATTCAAAACAAACAAAGTGCATATTTTTCATTAATTGTGTATGAAAAGGGAAAGACTGAGGTTATAAAAAGTGCCGACAAATTGGGGGGGGGCGTAAAATAATTGAGCCCCAGGGTTCATTATTCTAAATACACTACTTATTTGAACATTTATCAAATTTAAATAATTTTAATATTATTCCTATTATTTTAAAATTAAAAATTATCACGAATTATAATTTCGTTTGGTTATGTATACGTGGTTATAAACTATTTCAACTTAGTAATTTAAATTTTTCCTGTTCTTTAATTTTTTATTTTTGTTTATAATTTTTAGATCTACCACAGAACGCCACTGGATCTTATCTCAACACGAAAATTATTCAAGAATGCGGCTCAAACTTTGTCCCAACTATCATTTTGATAACCATCAAAATGCTAGTAACTTACGAGACAATGCTGGTAAATAAAATAATATGTTTTTATAGAAAAAAAAGTATTTAATATCAAAATATTCAATGAGCCTAGGAAAATTGCATGTTCAAAAACTTTTGTTTTTGTAGTATATGATCCTAAACTATTTTATTATTTTTTATTTTCATATATTTTTAAGGTGGTAGTATAAAATGTATGATGGATTGTCCGGAAATTCCTCCGTGCATGCCACAAGTGGCAGTCAGAAGTCTAGTGGAAGAAGACGGTGAAATGTTACCAGATGAAGATATTGCTTCGTATAAAATGAATTATCCAGAGTAAATATTTTAAGATGATTTTGTTTTTGGTTTAAAAATAATATAACTTTTGAACTTAAGATCGATTAATAGATTATTTCTAATCATTATCGACCAAATTTAATTTTTTTTATTTTTAATGCATATTTAATCATAAAACATGTATGCCGAAACTAAATCTAATTTCAATTGATATCGAATTCTATTTATATTCTTTAATATTTGATAGAATGATTCTAGAAAAAATTAACAATTCATTTTTAACTTTGTAATTTTTCTCGTTTTACACCTGTTTAAATAAAAACACTTTTTGAATATATTTATTTTTTTCAAAATTATTGGAATTTCATTAAATAAAAAGTAATAATGCTTATAAAAATTGAATAAAATGATTTGGTATTAATGTTATTAAACATATTTTTAATTATAAACGCATTATTAAGTTAATATTTCTTAATCATTCATTTCAATTAAATGTTTTAAATTCTCAGAAAATTCGATTTTAATTCCATATAATGATTTACGTGTTTGTTTTTTTTATTTCGTTAGTCTTTATAACCTTTGCTTCAACGTTTTAGGGAAGACAATGAACGAAAAGAGAAGTTAGTTTTGTCAGTCGACTGTCAATTAGTAACTTTGATGAGTGTGATTAAAGGACGTTTAGTTATATCAACAACACACGCGTATTTTCACGATTTAACACCGATCACAGAAGATTGTGATAGACATGATTTTAAGGTGAGACACTGTGAAATGTTCTTAAAGGTGTAAACTGAACTTATTAAACATATGTGCTATATTGTTAATAACTGGTGTTCTAATTATGTGCACGTATATAAATTCAGAACATGAAGAAAATTTGTTTTAAAATTTAAATTGTTTTACATATATTACCATATTTTTAATTTTTATTATTTACTTGTATAATATTAAAAACACCTCTTTTATGATTTATCGCCATATAACAATTTTGTTCACATTTTTTTTCTTGTTGAATTAAATACGTACATCTACATTATTATTAAACTATAATATAAACAAACTTGTAGGTTACAATTTAGTGTATACATAAAAAGTGTAAATATTCCATATATCTAATGCGTTTAATTTAAAACCTAATGAATAATTAAAATACACGACCACTTAAATCTTCTTTATCTTATAAATTATAGTTGACACCACATTAAAGCTGACATTTTTTTTTAAATTTTATAACAAAAAAATTTACTCAATTTAAACATGTGTTCCAAGGTAATAAATTGTACGAAAAAATTAACGACATTTCAATCATAAAAATATTTTCATTAATATTAATGCTTCTTTTATTGTATTACAGCAGTCACTAGTAAGATAGTACGATATGGTATTATATTCTGTAGACTTAAGCATAAAAAAAATGACCTATACTTATATTCAGTCCACAAAACCACCCTTGTATCAATACTGACCATAAAAAATTGTTTTCGAACCGTTTCCGAGCCTACTTTTATTCACGTCCGCTTGATTCTATGTAATAGCCAATTAACTATTACTATATTATAATTATTAACTATAAGTTAATAACCTTTGACCTATAATAAAACATTATATATTTTCAAAATTATTATAATAATAAAAACGGTATTTTTTTATTATTATCACAAATCTCTTTACTAACAAGAAATGAGAATATTCTAGATATTTTATCTTTTGTTTCCATGAAACTTATTAATTTTGCTATTTATTATTAGGACGTTAATTAACGTCTTTACTCGAGTAATTTTTAAAGAATTTTTTTAAAATTAAAAAATATATTTCGTAAGACAAGAAATAAAATAAATTATTTAAAAAAGTTTAAATTTTAAACAAACGTATTTAGAAGGTAAATACCTTATTTATTGATGATGATTATAACTTATTTAATTGAGTAAACTAAACCTTGATCAACATTTAATAATCTTTTACAAATACATCATTAATGATAATGTTTTACCGTAGTCTAATGTTCTTTGTATTATATTACTTATCCTAGATGCTTTTATTTCCTTTATAATTTTGTATTTTTATGTACCATTAATAACTAAATAAAAATGTTTAATTAATTAAACTTACTTATTAATTATCAAAAATATAAAAAGTTGTATAATACCATTTAATACAGTGTAATGCAGAATACATACAATATATTTTTCGTACTCAAACATTTTACGATAATATAACTAGAAAATACATAACATATTTAACTATTTTATTAATATTATAATTTATTTATAATCACGTCGATAGCTATCCGATAAATGGAATTAAACATCACATAATATGCATTATAAAATAATTACGTCAATATATATATAATAACTAGTTATAATAGTAGTTAATCAACGGTCCATAAGCATACAATTTTCTTTTAAAATACGCATGAGCATATTTATATTATTCTTTATGACAGTGAAATGTCTAACCGGACATCACTTATTCATCGGAGTGCTAATTATTGGCAACGCTTTATTGTATGTCATGTCCTTGTCCCGTGAAAGTAATTCGTATCAAATTATACAACCTAAATGGTTCTTACCCATTATTTGATTAATTTTTTCACTAACTTCCAGCCTGCATAATTTATCAAATATTAACTAATTCGCAATTAAGTATAATATGAACAATACCTACCTATTTCCCGTGTAACTAATTTTAAGAAACACATTATTAAATAATAACAATTATACTTATTCTGAACTTTGATTTTAAATTGTCGATATTGATTATCCCTTTTATTGAATGTTTTTTTAATCCAATCGTAAAAATTATAAATTTCATGATATAATTATTGAATTCAGAGGCGTAATTAACTATGAGTAGTTAACGACATGAACGCTTCGATAAACTCTATTAAAAATTAAGATAGATGATTTCAACAAAAAATAAAAAATATGTAAAAACGTGTATTACTGATGCTTACATATTTATGAATTTTTTCAAATTTTAAGTTAATACAATTACTTATGACATTTTTGATTTCTGAATTTTTAACTGGCGAAAATTTGAGACTTTTTTATGATTTAGTCTGAATTATAAATATATAAAAAAATATCAATATTCTTTTTATATGTATACACCATGGTCATAATTTAAATAATATGTACCTATAGATTTATAAAATAAATATTTTCACTATTATGTATATTAAATAATTAATTAATGCTTTTGTTTATAGTGGTCCTTAACAAAATTAAGAGACGTATATTTGCGACGGTACAACTTACGTAGAAGCGCCTTAGAATTTTTCTTGATGGATCAGTCAAATTATTTTCTGAACTTTACAACAAAAGTATTATATCTACTATATTAGTATCATTAAAATATATAATATTTTTTATGGTTTTAGATTCGTTTGAAAGTTTTGACTGCAATCTACAGTGTACATCCTCCTAATTTTTCATTTAACAGCAGTCGACATCCAAAAGACCTTTTACGGAAATCTGGCTGTACTCAAAAATGGGTGAATAGAGAAATATCGAATTTTGACTATTTAATGCAAGTAAGTACTATGAAGCAATATAGTTTTTATAATTTATAATATTTAACCGTTTAACTCGTGATTATTAAGCTAAACACCATAGCAGGACGCACCTACAACGATCTGTCACAATATCCAGTATTTCCGTGGGTGCTCACCGATTATAAATCCGAAGAATTAGATTTAAATGATCCAAAAACGTTCAGAGACCTATCTAGGCCCGTGGGAGTAGTGAACCCCAACAACGAAGCTGATGTACAAGCCAAGTACAAAAACTTCGAGGACCCAAATGGAGTTATTGGAAAATTTCATTATGGTACACACTATTCGAATTCAGCTGGTGTACTTCATTATTTAGTTAGGGTTGAACCATTTACTTCCCTACATATCGAACTTCAAAGTGGAAGGTTAATTTAATTTATCTTAACTAATACAGTCAATATTTTTAATTTTTTATTATCAAGTATTATATCTGCATAATCAAATACACGAGTTACAGCTGCATAATCTAAATTTTTTTCAGATTTGATGTAGCTGATCGTCAGTTTCATTCAATCGCGCAAACTTGGAAGCTATTAATGGATACGCCAAATGATGTCAAAGAGTTAATACCGGAATTTTTCTATTTCCCAGAATTCTTAAAAAATATGAATAAGTAAGATTTTTAAAATCAAAAACATTTATTGTAATATCTGTGCAGTCAAAAAAAAAAATCATGCAGTAACGAATATTTAAAATAATTTAAACTATACATGTAGAAACATTTTTTATTTGTACATTTTTCTGAAATAATTATATAAGTACCTCAAATTATTTATATTAGATTTGATTTGGGTCGCTTACAATCGTCTAAAGAAAAAATAGGGGATGTTATACTCCCTCCTTGGGCAGATAGTCCCGAAGATTTCATTTACAAGCACCGAAAGGCTTTAGAATCCGAATATGTATCTAGTCATCTCCATGAGTGGATCGATTTAATATTCGGATACAAACAAAAAGGACAAGCTGCCGTGGATGCTATGAACGTTTTTTATTATTGCAGGTATTATTATTTCTTCAGTAATAATATTTATGTTTTAAAGACATTTGTTTTAATATGTAACATGTGTTATAGTTATGAAGGTGCTGTTGATTTAGATGCGATTGTAGATCCTATCGAAAGAGAAGCCGTTGAGGGTATGATAAATAATTTTGGTCAAACTCCGAGTCAACTGTTGAAAGAACCTCATCCGCAGAGATTGTCGGTTGATAAAGCATTAGAAAAAATGATGAAATCCGATCACAAAAAACCAGATCTTACAATGATGCTATCGGAACTGTCTACATTTTACGTTGAGGTAATATAATTTTTTTTATGAATACAAGCACAGAACTATGCTAATTTTTAAACTCAATTTGAATTATAGATAACAGATGATAGACATCCAATGGTATTTTTGAGTCCTCCACGATCGGGATCTAAAGGGTTACTACAGACATTTATGACTGACGATACATTGGTTACAGTGTGTGACAACTCTTTAATTGGTCGCCACTCATGGTTGCCTTACGACAGACATTCCAATAAAGGATTCACGCTTGAAGTGGACCAATCGCATATTTTGCTCAAGTAAGTTATTTTTAAGAAAAAAATGTTGGTCCCGCAATAATGTACATGTATGTGTTTGTGTCTTATAGGACCAAAAAAGATCCAAACATGTATCCCATGAGATCTTCATCGTATCATCCATCCATAGAAATGAATAGTCACCTGTTCGCAGTGTCACATGACGCCAAATATTTGTTCACAGCTGGCCACTGGGACTATAGCGTGAAAACATTTAGTTTCTCGAAAAACAAATACATATCATCCGTTATAAGACACTTTGGTAATGACTGACAACGAACAAACCTAACTTTATACATTCGAAAATAAAATATTTTCGCATGTTATCATTATTCAAATTATATTTCAGACGTCGTTACTTGCGTCGCTCTGGACTCGTGTGGATGGTATATGATAAGTGGTTCTAGAGATTGCACGTCCGTTGTTTGGGACGTTTCAAATTCTAACAACACGAATCCTAAACCATTCCAAACGCTACTCGGCCACGATTTGCCCGTCACCTGTGTAGCAATCGCTACGGAATTGGATATGGCGGTTTCCGGTTCGCAAGACGGCACGGTAAATGTGTATAGCATACACCAGGGACTTTTGGTACATTGTCTGACTCCACTTGGTTGCGTTTCTCCTCCGTCCATTATATCATTCATCGCCATTTCATTTCAAGGACATATTGCCTTTTCTGCCAAAGATAAGGTACATAGTAGTTTGTCCGCATGAACAATGAATATATTTGTATGGTTTGAATTGTTTGCAGAAATCTCATTCCGTCCATGTATTCAGCTGTAACGGTGACAATTTAGGTTCTAAATATGTTGCAGCTCAAGTGACCGGTATTACAACTATAGGTGATTGTTTAGTTGTGGTTGACGATGCGGGAGACTTGACGCTAAGTAGATTATTAGGGTAAGTTAGGAATAATAATTCAAAAATTATAATTATAAAATTATCTCATATTCAAAGTTTAATTACTTTAAATGTACAAAATAAATGTAGGTATATAGAAAATAGAATTAAATAAAATATTTTTTTTAAACTATCATTTTTAGAATCAAGTCATTAGAAGTTCTCATATTTTATTAAAACTATTAACAAAAAACAACTATGTATCTATTATTACTACTAATTTTTATCATAGTATAAAATCTAAAATGTATTTAAATAAATCTACTTTATAATATCTTACGTTATACTAAGAAGTCTTTCATTTTAATAAACTTATGACATGTTTTCTTGCATAATAATTTTAACCAAACTTGTTAATTACTTTTTTACATAGAATAACATAAAATAATTGACCAGATAAAATATTTTTTTTTATTCTGGAATTAATTTTCTATTAACATAGTTACAATTAAAGCAACTGCAAGTCTATGACTGAAACACACATTAAAGCTTGCACTTAAATACATGTACATCACACAAATGGTTGATTAAAAAAAGTTTATAACTAATGTTTTTGTTGTTTTTAAAACCTGAATTGATATTAAAATGCATATTTGATCGATAATAGTTTTGATTAGAAAATATCAACTTTTTGTAAATCGTAGACACTTAGGTGAATATTTTTTTTTGCATAATATCAGTTATTTATAGTTAATACATATTAATTATATATAAGTTATAGTCATATTATTAAATTATAACAATGTTATTTTATTTTCAAAGCTGTAACAATTATTGATCAAAAATATGTTATAATGCATACATACTTAAACCTATTAGTAATACTTATTATTTATTCATAACACTATGTAATCAATATTAAATAAATATGGAACTTTATAAATCATTTATAATGCAGGTAGTATTTTTAAATAATTTTTATTAAGCTACCTTCGCTTATACTCAAATTATGCTTACTCAAATCGTTTCTTGTTTGGTTAGATGGAATTTATGAAGAAAAATCAATTTCTTGATACTTTGTGTTTCAAAGATAATTCCAGTGTATTTATTAAACTATAATGACCTCAATATTTGATTTTAAACTTATTTATGAAGTTCGAATATGATTATTGAAGCTTTAACTTTGTTTCTTCCGCAATATAAATGCGTTTTCTTATCGACTTTAACGATTTCTAGTTGTCCGATTGATTTATTTTTCGTTGACATTAATTTGGATTACAGACAACCGTAACACATTTATACATGACTTGCTATTTAAATTTAGCCTTTCTCTTTAAAAACATCACAAATAAAAGTAAAAATCCAAAAACTACCTTATTTGATTATACATACATTTTTTTTTATATAAATAAGAACCCCGTGAATTTTGTTACAGATTACATCCAGTGTACGATGTTCCTTTGCATGTTCCAATCCAAACGGTAGTTGCAACGCCAGGAAATACACACTTGTTAGCGCCACTGAGAGATGGAAAAATCGTTGTCATCGGATTGCCAAATTCAAACAATAACTAAGATGACTCTAAATCTTGTTCTATCATTATCAATTTTGATGTAATGATAATTATTACAATAATAATTTATATTGACAATTATTATAATCATTACACTCGTTGTGTAATGTGTACTTTTTTAGTTAAAAACTATTTACAATTATTCATTGTTTTATTATTATATAGAGTATATAAATTAGTGTAGCATCGAATTTTATTATTATCATTATTAGTATTAATACATGTAATCGATCTGCCAAATATCATAGATAATGAAAAATATTTCCTCAATTTTATTGCTCATAATATATTATGTGTATAATATGTTGAATAACTTCGTTTGATTTTTTTTTAGGTGCTATAAATACCGTCTATTAATTATTATTATTTTAATTACATATTTGAATGTCTAACTCTTGGTTATTATACTTGGTTTTTGGGTTTAAGGTTCAACATTATATGGAATAATAATATTAAATATTGTTGCACCGATTTTGTTGTTGTGATTTTATTGTACTATTTATTGTAATTCCATCATTAATTTAAGTAAAAATATAATTTCTTCGAATTTACCATATGTGTGCCTATTATCATTTAAGAATTATTGATTTTCTCCTCTTTGTCCTTCTCCTTCTATGCTCTCTATTTTTTACCCGAAAATTATAATTACGTAAGTATTTTGTTAAATAACTATAACACCACGTGCATACTTTCCTGTTTTGATCGATAATATTCGTCATTAAAACGTGAAATTGTGTATTAGGATTGTTGAATGAACATATCCGAAATACACCGAACGATTTATTGTGACCCTTCGTTCTGACAAAAAAAAAAAAAAAAAGCCCGCGCAACTCCAATTGTGATTACGATTATAAAGCCCCAGAGAGAGAGAAAGGGAAAAAGTAGGCACGCAGTGTCCTTGATTATCAATTATAACAGAATTTTGTACCGAACCGCTATTTTACAATAGAACTTAACCATTTTCATATCATTTACTTTACCTATACGTCCGTCAACGTAAGGATCGTACCAGTACACCCTTGTTTTTCATAACTAAAAGGCTATAAATAAATACTTAATAATTACACATTCTACAATAACAATAAATAAATGAATTAAATAATTATTTTGTCCAAATAAATATACAGTTGATATCTTAAATACTAACAAACAAGTTAACTACAAAATGTTTTTATATTAGTTCATATTTAGTTCACCACTTTGTCTTGGTAACAATAACAACAACCTAATTTGATTGATTTTTTTTTTTTACGATTTATATTTGTTCATAATATTACAGGCTTTACTAACAACGCAAGATGATAGTTTCTCTACAAAAGTATTCTTTTTATTTTTATAAACATTTTAAATGTTTGTAATATAATAATATTCGAAAAAATATATTGTATATCACCATACCATACGTATACCATTATATATATCATGGTTTAAAAAAATTGGTTTCACTTTATGAAAGTATTATAAAAGTACTTTACGGGATTTAAATTGTTTAATTCAATAGTTTATTTTATCTAATAACTGCAGGGTACCTAATGTATTTTATTACCATTTAAATTAGTAAAAAAAATTATAAATATTTATTAGAAAACAGATTAGGTGTGATTTTTAATTATCTAATTTAAAGTTGCTTTTTGTTTTTAGATTTCAAAAATGAAAATTATTATTATCGTAATTTGCAAAAGAGTTTTTCGTTGTACAATAAAACAGAATTATCGCATGTTATCTCAATTGTTATAATAATAATACAAATTATTGTACAGGAGTATATTATTTTTCACATTTGGAGTGGGGAGATCCTCTAGGATGAATGGATGCATAATATTATTTACTAGTTTACTACTAGTATATATTATAAATCGTATAAGTGTAAGTCGCAAAATTTGTGTTGTGCTCACTCACTTCGACAGTTATAACTTTCCTATAAAACAGTTGATTAAAAAAACTAAAATGGTAAAATGTCTCAACATTGTTTTGATCACATAATAATCTCTGTTTGAATGAAGTTGAATTTAGCCAAAGAATAGATACAAACCAAGAAATGACTAAAAAGTACGTAACAAATTTTAATATTTATCAAATAAATAATTATATAATTTTAAGTTGTAACAGAATATTTTTGTTATTAAAACCTATCAAAAAATCTTAAATAACTTCATAGGTATAATCAAGTATTTATTCAGATGATTTAACTGATTTAAAATTGGCATTTTATAGCATATAATAATTGTACACATTTTAAAATGCATAATAATCATTATTATTGAAGTTAAAAAAATCAACATAGAAACTTAGGACTGGACACTCGTTCTACTTTATTTATTTTGTTTGAAATCATTGCTAAGCAGCAGAATTGAGACTCATATTACTAAAATATGTTTCAACTTAAAATTAAATGATTTTCGAAAAAAATCATTTTCAAAATGGAATACTCTTATTTTATTCATAAATATAGTTTTTATTAATTTTATTAAACAACAAAAAAAATCTATACACTACCAAAAACTTAATTTCCAAGTTATATCAAAAGTTATACACTAACCAACTAAAAATTAAAAATAATAATCAACTTAAAAACTGAATATTTTGAAAATATGACTAATTCTAAAACTTTAAGAAAATTTAAGTTTAATTTATTTTTTTATTTATATTATTTTAATAATATTCTCAAGTATAACCAAAATTAATTCTGTTTAAACCAATTTTTAGATACTTGATGTATGAAATATGAGTAATTACCAATGTAACTATGTATCAATAAGGGTACAGTACAGAGCTTTATATACTCCTACTAAAAATAACTGTAACATATTATACAAAAAAAAAAAAAATAACAAACAAAAAACCATACTTTTATTATTTTAGTTGTAGATTTGCTTTATTTTATTATTCAACACCATATTTATCATTATTAAATCGTTCGATACGTTTCTTCAATAAGTAATATTTATTTCACCAATATCTTTTATTAAAATGTGGTATGAGTTTTTTTTTTTTTTTTAATGATAACTATTGAGTACTCAAATAACCTAACTATGGTAAATATAATAAATAATATTATTTATAACAATTATATAAAACTAACTATGTCGTACTATATTGGTTGTGTTTATAATGTGAGGTTTTTTCTCAAAATATTACCTTGATTGATCATTTAGTATAATACCTTTGTTTAAATCAAATATACATAAATGTCATTGATTTAAATCACTTACTGATTTGAATAAAATTATTTCAAAAAATATTGAAAATTACTAATTTAATAACGTTCATTTTTTATGTTCCTTAATTGATTCAATAATGCATAATCGTTGATTTGTATGAAAGGGAAAAAAAATTAAAGCGACTAATAAAGTTATTTAAGTGTTATCGTACCACGAAACACATGTATACATAAGTGTATATATATATATATATATATATATATATATATATATCAACATATAAAAGTTTTAAAAAAAATATATAAAAATATAAATACAAATCAAATAAGTTCGTTAAAAAACTTCAAAATAATTGTTCGTGTATTAATTACTATAAAATCATGAAAATTACAAATAAATAAGTGATAGAATTTAAATTGTATATACATATTATAAAATTTGAGCTTCTAAAAGTTAAGAAAAAAATATGAATAATTTTTAGTTGTAAATAACAATAAAAATATATTTTTAGTATATCATCAATAATAGTTAAGTGCAATACTTGTATAGTGAAACCATCTTGAATATCCTAAATATTGTTTCAATTTGTTATGCTTAAACATGTTCGTTTTTAATTAAATGACCTATTTAGAATACTGTAAATATGTATGTTTAAGAAAATATATTTTATCTACCAAAGTTACGAACATTTTAACTAGGTACACATAATGTTATGTTTATATTTTTTAATATTTTTGATTAAAAACTTTTTGAGCAGTCTTAAATTAAAACAAAGTATTATGTACTTTTAACTCTTCCCAGTTCTCAGGAAAATACATCGAAAAGGGTTATCAAGCATTTTTTCCACATAGTTCAATTGATTTAAATAATAGTAGATAACATATTTCTAGAAAGCAGCGAATCCTTCGAAAAAATATTAAAAAATAATTACAATGATTAACTGATTTAATAATTTACAATTATTGACCATACAGAAAGAAAAATGCATAGAAAATAAAATTATAGTTTCTGGAAATTGAATTTCCTAGAAAACAACTATCTGATTTCTTACTTAATAATTATCATTGTTTGATTATTAATTTAAATTTATAATTTGGTAATTAATAATATAGTTTCAAAACGGTTATTATATCTTTCCAGAAAAGTTTAATGTATAACTATTATACATGCATTATAAAAATGATATTTTTTTTACTATGTAAAAATAATAATTAAAATTAAAATTAATTGTGCATTGAAACACAATAATAATTAATCAGACATCGATTAAAATTTAGAAGCTAGTTATTAAAACGTATGATTATAGTGTAGCATTATGTTTATGAATCCTGAACTTGAAGCACCCTAAACAAAAAAAAAAATAGAAACATTAAATATGTGGGCATGAAGTAAATGGGGTAAAATGATGAAGATCAATTAGAATAAAAAGATATTGAATATGAAAGTGTAAAATATAATTAACGAACCAAGAAAAATTATCAAAACGATGAATATAAGAAAAACTAAGTTTTTTGATACATTTTAAGACATAACACGTTTATTAAAAATATTATGAAAAGTGTAAAAATGGGAAAAAAGCAGAGTATGGTCGAAGGAAACAAAAATGGGGAATATAAAGAAATTATTACTTCTATCAAGTTATAAATAAATGGAAAACCAGCAGATAAAAAAGAATATTGGTTGCAGTAACAAGGTGAAATATTAAACAGTAAGAAAAATTGATGCATTGAACATTAAATAATTCCCGTGGGAACAAAAAAAATATATATTCGAAATACTTTATGAAGATAGTATACCTCGCGTATTTAAAATACTTCACAATAAATATTCCAAATATATTTAAAATATGTTTACCTATATATTTTTAGTAGATTTTGATAGCAAAAAAATAATTTAAATGTTATCAAATAACTTATTATTTCAATATGATATTTATGAATGTTCAGAACAATATAATAGATAATATACACATTATGTTATATATTAGTTATTATTTATATCAATTCAAATTATAATATTATAATATTTTCATTTATTAAATAATAAGTTTGGTAAGTACATATATTTTTTTTATAAAGAAATTAAGATCCACTTCAAATAACAACATATTAATTATTAGCGATTCACTTAGCGCTCTCCTGGCAATCCAAAATCCCTTCCCAACAAACGAAATTACCCAGAATATCCAAACTGAATTTAACTTATCAAAAAAAAAAAAAAATAGAATTTATGTGGGTACCATCACACATCGACATTACTGATAATGAGATGGCTGACAAAACAGCAGATATAGCGACTAATACCATCTTTCACAAAACTATCACTAACATACCAATAAATTACATCAAAGCAACCATAAAACAAAAAATAAACACGGAATGCAAAATTATTGGGATTCTATACCATTGTCTAACAAATTAAAAAAGATTAAAAAGACCATTAAAAAGTGGCAAATTCCCCAAAACATAAAAAGACGACAAGAAGTTACTATAACCAGAGTAAGAATTGGACATACATTTTTAACTCACTCACACTTAATCAGCAAAGACCCGACTCCCATATGCAATAAATACCAAGTTGATGTAACTATGCAACACATCATCCAAGATTGCCCAGAATTTCAAAACATCCGGAACACCCTATCAGTACCAGACAACTTAGAAGAAGCTCTTAATGAAGAAAACACTTTAAAAATTTTAAATTTCCTTAATGAAATAAATATTGTAAATAAACTCTGATGTATACTATTTATAATAACCTTAGATGTATATAAATGTAACTTAAATTATGCTAAAATGTATGTAATGTAAAATGTAATTTTTACACAAGGCTAATGACCCTCGAAATCGAAACCTCTTTTTCCAAATAAAAAAAAAAAAATTAAGAAGAATAATACTTAGGTATAATTGATATTGACATTATTGAAATTGAATACAGTTATAATATTATTACATTTATTAGTATATTTATATACAAGGTGAAATCGAAATAATTGACTGATGTATAACCTAAATATGTGCTAACTTAAATATTAAATACTTTTAAATATATCAACAACAAAACCATAAAATATCTAATAAAAAATCAAACTACTCAGAAGTATAAAATAAAAGTTATTATATAGTTAATTAAAATTATATCAATAAATTATTTCTCTTACACTCTGTCAAGCCCGGATTAAGGGAGGGGGGAGCGAAGGGGGCCATGGCTTTAGGCCCACAACGGATATCAAACAGTAGTGGACCCTTGGTGAATAATCGGTTTTTTTTTTTTTTTATTAAATCGAAAATATTTAGATACAATACATTAACATTTTCTATAGGCAAACCATATCCATATAGATAATAATAAGTTGGTATTAAATAAAGGTTATTATTAAAGAGTTTGTTTCCCAAAAAGCAAAAAAAAATTATTTTTAGATACAAATAACATTTTTATTTTTGTATTTAAAGAAGCAAGAAATAAATGTATAGGGCCTAAAATTGTTTGGCCCTAGGCCCCAAATTATCTTAATCTGGGCTTGCACTCTATATATATATAATATAATATAATCATTTTTACTTCTTTTTATAAATACCAACCAATGCCAAATATACGTTGAACAGAAATAGTGCTAGGGAATTTGTATCATATTTTAAAAACCCATTTTCAATTGTCGACGTTTCAAACAAATTTTGAAGTATTTTTTGAAAAAAACTTAAAATTTCTACCTCCAAGAAGAGATTCACTTTTGATTTTATTTCAGACCTGTCAAAAAAAATATTTATATCATCACTCATATCTGATGCCTTAGTTTCGGACATATTTGATTGATCAAACATTTCTAAGCAAGAATCTTTAAAAAATGATATTGCTTTATCTTATTTTTCATAATTTCTCAATCAGTTAAATTTAAAAACAGTTTCAAACAGTAGAAATGGATCAGTCAAAACATTATTGAAACGTTTTTCCACGCTAGTTAAAAACTTTTGAAAAAGAATCTCGACAATGATTCACCTTTATTCAATATTAACTGTGCCACTGTATAAAAATAGTATAAAATAAAATAATTTAATTTAATATAACTATGAAATATCAATATAATATTTGAATCAAAGTTCAATTCACACGGAAAAATATTGAAATCATTTAAAAAATGTATTTGAACGTTAAAAAAATATTCGGAATACTGCACTTAGAATATTCGTAATATGTATTCAAAATACTGCATTACTTTGAAAGAAAAAAATACTTAAAAATTATTCTAAATATAACATAGTACTCCGAATACTGTATTCAGAATACTATCAAATTTTGAAAATGAGTAATAAATTTGTTTTACTATTTTTATAATTTATTATAATCAGGGCTCGGGCTTAAAGCATATGCTTATTTTTATTGTTTGGCATAAAATGTAGCAGAAAATTATGGATATTTATGTCATGTTCAAACATGTTCAGTTATGAAATTTGAAATGGTTTTTTTTTTTGCTTTTTTCATAATTTTTCCTTTTTTTGCATATTTCTGCTTAATTATAAACGAGGAAGTAGGCCACTGACCTCCCCCAGATTTTTTCAACTATTTATAAGTATCGTTTACATTCTATTTTTCATAAAATCCATAAACAATAAGGCAAAATGTCTCGAAAGTCAAAGTTATTCAAAGCGCTTATTTTAATGATTTTAAGTGCTATAAGTCCCGAGCCCTGATTATAATATAATTTAAATGATTTTATCTAGTAAAATACTCACACCAAAATATGTAAAAATTGTATTTTTTATAAGATTACGAATTAAACGTGTTATTTTGTAGGTATCTACTTGTAAAAGAGTTTTTCGATTTACTTCTGTAATTTTTTTTTTTTTATAAAATTATAATCCAATAGAATTTACTGATATAACAATACGGCTTATTTTTATGAAAATAAGAATAATTAAGTTTTAAGAAATATATAGGTTCAATAGATAGGTTATATTTACATAAATTGAATCGAAGAATCGTTTTTTAAATATAAAATCATGTATGATATTGTAAATTGTTTTTACATTTCAATAATAAACTATAGCTTAAAATTTGTATAACCACAAAATCAAATGTTATTTAAAAAAAAATACTTTCTGATGAATCTGCTTATTAGCAAACTTAACATTTTAAAACATTAATTACCTTTTAGTTTGACATTTAAATGGTATTCATTCGTATACTTAACCAATACCTTGATGAATTACTAAAAAAACAAGATATTAAAAGAAACTCAAATATTTTTATAACAGATATGAAAATTGGTTTATTTATTTGTAAATTGTATCTATACTATTTTATACAAATATGACATTTGAAATAAAATTAAAAATTATATTTTACTACGATTCATTTGTAAAATAACTAAATTAATAATAATTTAACGATTAATATAACAATTCATTATAGCAGTATTTTTATTTATAATATAAAAATAATTTGCATCAAAGCTTAAATGTATTTCCCATTGAGATTAAATTATTTTGTTATTTAGCATGTAATTCGTCATTAATTATATAAATATATATATATATTTATGGATTTGGGGTGTTAAAACATATTAGGTTAATACTATATATATTAGTGTTATCATTATAAAAAGGCAGCTTTGTATCTTAGTAAAATTCTAGAAGAACTTTGCCTCAAAAACATTGAGAATCACTGCCGTAAAACACTTTTACATTCAAGAATATAACGTGTAGTAATGTAACTGTGGGAGACGCAAATTTGCCATGGATCGCATATATATTGCTCTATGAACTATACTCAATTATAAAGTTTTTATAGTCAGACACTTGATACCTTAGTAATTAATATATACTATACTACTTAGTATATTACTATAAAAACTACCTGCGTAAAACAAATAGATTTTAAAGTAATTTGCATAAATTGATTCGATTAGAATAAATAAAAACCATAGCAATAATTTTACCGATAAAAGTATTAATATAGTACATTTAAACAAACTATAATTGTTACTATCATTACAAAAATACAAGAAGTATAAGCAAATAAATAATATATAAGTTGTATTAAACCAAAAAAAAAATATAACTAATCAACTAAACTTGAAGTATAAATTTTATTCGCCAATCTTTTACTCCTTACTATCGATTTCGATTTTTTTAATCGATCATATTAAAGTCAAAATTTCTAGATAGGATGAGATTCTATGGTCAGGTGATTTACATAGACGGGGTAAATAATATTGCTGTATTGGTCTTTCGAATTTGAAACCAATGCACCATTTATCTTGAATAAAACAATTCTTATGAGATCACTTTATATTTTTAAAGATAATTGTAATACTTAATAATTGAAACAAATTTCTTTGGTTAAACTTATAGTGTCTTACCTTTTACAAAAAAAGAAAAAAGGCATCCAAAAAAGAAAGAAAAAATCAGTAAAGTCTATTATGTCCTATCGTGTAAAAGAACTTTTATTGATTGAAATTAGGGAAAAATCGATAATTTATCATTTTAATTTAAAGTTTTTAACTATCTATGAACATTAGATTTCACTATAACATTTAATATACGTGTCATCACAATATTAAAAAATAATACAATTTCATTAAAGACTAATATAAATATTATGTAAATTATTTTAGTAGCTGAAATTATAGAGTTATAGAACCAACTATAGAAAAACTATAAAATATACTATAATATATTACAACAAAAACTATATACTAGAGGTGACGATAAATACAGGTATTAAATACGGCATATATACCTACATAGCCTTTCGATCGTAATGTATAATTTAGTTTTTCATAGTTATTTATTACTATATATTATTACCATATATATTTTTTATTAATTGTTATGATTTTAATTTTTATATTTGTCAGTTGAACAATGATATGAAAATTTACAGAAAATAAATAAATATTTAAACTGTTTTTTGAAAGAATTCGAGAAAAAAATAAAAGGTAGTCTGCCTTAATAACAAAAAAAATATACAAAAAACTGAGCTCGAGTTTTGAAATATAGGTCTCCTAGTATTTTGCCACGGAGAGTACGGAGTAGTATGGCGCCAAAGCAATACATAACTTATGCGACTTTTATAAATTAAAAATATGGTTTTACTTGAATGAATTCGGTATTTAAATTTCTCTTCAGCTCTAAAAAGTACAAATAATTTTCTATAAGTCATCATTATTTCATTTTTATCTTAAGTTTTTAAATATTTGAATTTTAAAAAAATTGATCTAAAATAATTTTGTATATTTTAACTTAAAATAATAATAAACTATTAAGAAAAAATAAAAATCAATATTGATTCAAAATTTAAACTTTTTTATTAATTATGTAATAATATATTTTATGTTACAGGTCAATCGACATTGACGCATTATTATTAGAAGTAGGCGAATTCGGAAGATATCAAAAATGTAATTTATTTTTTCTTGGGCTAGCGTTAATGTTCACAGCTTCGTCTACATTGGCTTTTGTATTCACCACGGGAGATATGAACTATAGGTATTTTTTTTTTTATATATATATTATTACAATGTAGTTATGTAAAGTAAAATGTGTAATTAAAAAAAAAATTATTTAATAAATATTAATTAATATTTATAAATATTACGAATTATTCTAAATCACAAAAGACGAAGAATAAATTCTAATAAGAGCCATCATTTTACTTACTAAAAAAAATTTTAAAAAAATATAATATGATCTTGGCTAAAAATCTCTTAGAATTTTTTTGCAACAAACGGAACGAAGTTAAAAAGAATATACCAAGTTAAAAATTATACCAGTTGTAAATTTTGGAATTTATTGTTTTAATAAGTTAAATTTATACTGATTATGAAAATCGTTTAAATAGTCATTCTTGAAATGTTGATACCCGATATTTAAATAGGTACCATAGAACATTCACTAACACAGAATTCAATACCTTTATTATAAACGAGATATTTTAATCAATTTAAAATAAACAAAATATCTAAAAGATAATATATACGCTCGTAGACCGTAACAAGCACGAGATTTATTTCGTTTTCAGATGTTTTATTCCCGAGTGCGATAATATGAGAGAACAAGCAACAACTATTTACTTGCCAGAATGGTTGAACCAGACTGTTCCGTTCCAGGACAACGTTCCATCCAAATGTTTACGGTACACAAAATACAACTTGACCGATTACAAATGTGATGGATTTAACAAATCATTTAGTACTGAATGTAACAAATTCGTTTTTGAACCTAACGGAGAAGAAACAATAGTTTCTGCGGTAAGTGAAACCTTACAGTGTCATACAATTATTTAAATTATTAAAAATATGATATTGTATAAACGAAGAAGTATGAGGAGATTATAAATCACCATTATTAGCAATTAATATTCTAATCAATTTTTTAAAAAGTGTTGATCAACTACATTATTTTTTATCTTCCTTAATAGTTGTCAGATAACGACTATTCACTATAACTATATAAACAGTCTCTTTGACAATGAGAATATTGGATTAAAAAAAAAATTAGGAGATGTATATACAAAAGAAGAATCGAAAATGAATTGGGATTATAACAACATGCTAAAGTGGATGTAAACGCTGTGCATGGTGACATGCAGTCAAAATATAACTGATGCCATAAAAAAATTTTTATATTTATATCTAATGAATGCCGTTTATTAGACTTATTTTGGAACCTGACCATTTGAATCTATTAATCAAATAAGTCGATAAGGCAAATGACCAAAAAAATTTAAAAATGCTTAAAATTATTTAAAATTATATTATAAAAAAATGTTTATTGAGATTCAATGTATGTATAAAAATAAAAAATCTAGTCATACCATTAAAAATCAAAATAAAATAATAAGTATGTAAAATTAATTAATTTTTATATAAAAATCCATCCATGGTTAATTGGATTTTCCCTTATTTGCGATAAAAGCAAAATACCGGTACCGACTTATATCTCATTTACAGTACTTTTGTTCAACGCCACGTATTTTCTTGATTAATCTAATTTTTCAAATGACCCTATTAAGTTAATATAACTTAAATTAAGTATTAACCGGTGTGCGAGTCGAATAGACAAATATTTTGCTGTGTGTTAGTATATGTGTAAAGCGGGACCAACCGTTTTTAGTCTAATAGACGAACGAGTCAATTAACCGTGAATCCAGTTAGCGGCGACCACTGTTTAAATAATTTTACTATTAAGAAATCTGTAGCCAGCAGATAGCTATATTTAAATCTTATATGCAATATTATAATACTTATTTGGATCAAACCGAAATGACAAATTTTAAAAACTGTGCTTTCAAAAAATTAGAAACCAAACTGGAATGAACTTGTAAATTATTAAGGTTATATTTGGTTCCAAAATAAAGCGCTTTTATCAAGTCATTAACCCATTAAGGTTTACGCCGAATTTTTTCGAGTTTTCATTATTCTTTTAATGGAATATATGCAATGTTTCCGGCCAATTGTATTAATAAGTATTATGTGTATAATAATAATATACAAACATATTTGAATGCGTTAGACTATTATTTTGATTTCATCCATCTATTTTAGATTCTGAACGGAGTGAAGAATGTATTGATTTTACAATGATGTGTGTTTTTTTTTTTTTTTTTTTTGTCTGTCGACACGATTTGGGGCAGTAAAAATGCTTCGATTGCCTTATGTAGCAACTTTTCTGAAAGGAAAGTGAATCTTTTTGGTACTTTGGGGGGTCAAAAGTAAAAAATTTTCAATATTTTTTAAATGCGACGGGAAAAACCATAAAAAAAATTTGGGAAAAACGGGAGTTTTTACGCAAAACCAGTTTTCGACATAATCAAATTTTTTATTTTGCTATAACTCAAAAACTAATCAATGTAAATACTTGAAATTTTCACCAAATGTTTAGATTAGCGTTCTCTATACACCATTAAATTTTCAAAGTTTTTATTGGATCTTTGGAAAAATAATAAATAATCACTCGTGTTTTTATAAATTAGCATGAAGTTGTTCATTATTTTTCTTATTTACAAAATATTAAATATAATATAATTTTAACAGAAGAAATTAAAAAAAATGGCTGCCCAGAAAATCTTTTTGTATTTTATAGTAACTTATAGTAACTTATACTGACTTGTGTTTTATAACGATAAAAAAAAAAAAAAAATATAACAAAATAATCACATACAACTACTTAAATTATATTATAAACTAATTAATTAACTTTTTGTATTTTATACTTATTTGTGTTTTATAACAATTAAAAAAAATATATAAAAAATACTGTAAACAATCACACACAATTTTTGGGAGACTACTCAGTCAACCTCCACGTGGTGGCTCCTGGGTAACGCTAATAAACTGAAGAGACTCAATTCCGATAACCCAAAAATCTATGCGGGACTCAACTCCGATAACCCAAAAAAGTATGTGGGACTCAACTCCAATAACCCAAAAATATTTGGGGGACTCAATTCAATATTACCGGTCACATGTGCATATGTTTCATAGATAATCATAAGGCTTAATATATTATTAGATTTATATTATATCCATCGACTTATTATGATTATATTTCTAATTAATATGAAACGACAGTTCAACATATTTTGCAAAAACAACAAATGGAAACTGACGATCGTGGGGACGCTGAACAATATTGGTCAGTTCATCTCATTACCCATATCTGGTTTCTTGTCAGACAAGTACGTAAAACAAGTCACATAATTAAATACTAAATTAATAAATTAAAACATTATGTTCACGTTGATGTAAGGTACGGCAGGAAAAACATAATCGTCTTTGGAAATGTATTAGCGGCTACTTGCGGTGTCCTACGTGGGCTTTCAGTAAACTACGCCATGTTCTTGATGCTGGAATTTTTGGATGCTATATTCTCCGGTGGAGTTTACAGCGCGACTTTCATAATGGGTGAGTATTCCGTATAATTTTTTGCTACATTATGGTCATATTGACGTTTAAAATAAATACGAGTGTACACACCCAAATAACCACGGTATATATGAACGATCTTATAATTATATTATATTTAGTCTAGGGTGACCAGACGTCCCGTTTAAAACGGAACTGTTCCTTTTTTTTATCATTACGTCCCGTTGTCCCGACAAACTTCGAATGGGATGCTTTTTATCCCGTTTTCAGAAGATTGTCCCATTTTAATCCCGTTATTTCCATATTATTTATTATATAATGTATTAATGCTTGCAAATAAAATATCTATGTATGAAAAAAAAACATTTTTATTCGTATATTTAAAATGCGAAACCAAAGTTAGAAATAACAGATAACAATTTTCGTGGAACGAGCGTCAAGTTCCGATGCCGACGAACTATACAATTAGCGATAACATGCAACATGTTGTATGGCATAATATGTAGTTCTTTGAACTAAAATTATATATTATTTTATGTATACATTTATAATTAATGCTATTAGATATTATATTATAGTTGTTAATCGGTAATTGTTTTTGGTAGACACTGTTGACAGTCGATCCGTGAACTTTTCGTGAAGTCGTTGTATTTTGAAATTGACACGTACCTTTAGATATTTTTCCTAACTTTTAAAAAGTATACTTAAGATGCCCAAGAGACGATGTACTTTTAATCCAAAGTTAAAAACGCAGTTTCCTTTTTTAAGAGATGCTGATGAAGTAGGAAAAGATTTGTGTACCGAGTGTAAATCTATGTTCTCAATTGAACATGATGGCATATCAGATATCAAACAGCATTAACAAAAACGTAAACATTTATTGGCTGTGTTTAGCTCTAACAGTTCTAATAAATTAGCGTCATATTTTATCAATAAAGGAAAATCTAAGCTATCGGATGAGAGTAAACGTCTTGCGGAGAAGAAGGTACGTTTGCTTTTCATACTATCATGCACAATAATTCTTTTCGTTCGATGAATTGTACGCCTTCACTTATAAAGAAAATTCACGATAAAAAATGTACTTGTACTCAAACGAAATGTGAATTAATTATGTTAAAAGTAATAGGCCCTTTTGCAATGGAACAAGTTTTATAAAAGTTAAAAATATTAAATTTGCACACTTGTGGTAGATACATCAAATCACAAACATTTAAAACTTGTACCAATTCTTATCCGATATTTTAATCCAAAAGGATTAAAAATAAAAATATAAAATAAAATGACTTTAACTCCCAACATTTGTATGCATATGTGTGAATATATATAGAAGAGGATTTTTGTTTTTGGGGAGGAAGTAACAGCTGTCCCGTTTTTTTATTTTCTTAATATGGTCACCCTAATTTAGTCCCATGATACTTTGCAATATGTTTACACAAGTTGCAGATACCATCAGTGTTGTAAGTATTGACCGGTATCGCTTTTGAAACGATTTGGTTATTTTTTATAAAACTCTATTTCTCTAAAACGTCTCCAACTAAACCGACACCGCGTGTGTATTCTATATCATACAGGTCTCGGTCTAGTCGGTGGAAAACACAGGGTGTTCGCTAGTTCGATTTTGAGCGGTTTCTACCCAATCGGTGAGGCACTGGTCGGACTGCTGTTCTGGTACACACGCGAATGGAGAAAATTCTTGATATTTATGAATTTACCGGGATTGGTTTTCGCGTTGGCGTACACGTAAGTTTTCGCACAATTCCATTAATATACCTACATAAATATTTACATCAATTAATATATACATAATATTCATCATCAAATACACACTGTATTATACCGTCTATCAATTATTGCGACAGTGGTGACACAAATACAACTACACTGTACAATGTACCTACGATACGTGTCACTATAGCGCGTAACGATGTGGCGTGTTTGCGCGCAGAATTATTCCAGAGTCCGTCCGGTGGATGTTCGCCGCGGGAAAAATAGACGAGGCCATACACGAACTGAAAAACATCGCCCGGGTAAACAAGAAAAAAATATCGGACGAAACTTTGAAAATGCTAGAAGCATTTAAGAACGCAAACGACAACGAGATCGCAAAAGTAAATTTATATACTTGCATACAGTACAATTAAATATTAAGTTATAACGATATTTGATTTTTGTTACATTATTATTATCAGATAGAAGTCTCGCAGAGCTCAACCAACTGTCCCAAATCGATAGCATTTAAACGGGCCATGGGTTCAAGACTCATACTACTGCGCGTTTTCAACTGCTCGTATTGTTGGTAAAGTATAAAATATTTTATAACTCACAAATTTTACACACACACACACACACACACACATATATATATATATATATATATATACTATATATATATATATATATATATATATATATACAGTCAATAGTGGTAGTTTTGATTTTTTTTTCAATTTTACAACTTACCTCGATTTCAAAATTTTTACCTTTTTGACACAGTACACTATCTCTCCTCAGCTGTAAACGCGGATATCGTTTACTAAATGCGTGTGAAATCGCGATTGAAACGATAAGCCGCAATAATTGTGAGTCAACTTTCATCACATAAGGCTGCGGGTTCTCAAACCCCATACCGTTACATATACTCGTATTTTAACTTAACATTTTCACACCTATGACACCATCATGTCATCAACGTTAGACTGTATCACCTCAAAAAATTATTTTAATTTCCATCACTGTCCACTGCGACTCGTCGTATAAATATTATGTATGTGTAATACATATATATAGGTACAATGAACGCCGCTTATAAGACTTACTTTGGGACCATAATAAAAATTGTCTTATAACCGAATGAATCTTATAGATGTAGTGGAAAAAAATACAAACAAAAATCTAAGTATCATCGGGTCCACCAGGCCCATCCGCTGGACACGTCCCTGCTTAATTTGCTTTAAATGCATATCTAATATAATATATTATACTCGTATGATAATTAAATAATGTATGATATTATATAATACATATTATAAAATAAATATATTATTATTTATAACAGTTTATACTAATTATTAAAAAAAATTGTGATTTTAGTTTGTTTTTTATTAATTTTAACTATTTTGGAAATATACTGCTCGTACTCGTATGGTATATTATGGGTAAATGAATAATTCGGTGATTAGCAGTTCTCCTCAACAGTTCTAGAGCCTCTAGAATATCTTTGTTTAATGTTGATTTAACTATGACGTCAAAATACCAACACAGAAAATTATTCTCCAAGATTTTTCTTACGAAATTTGAATCTTATAACCGATTATTTTTTAATGTATTTGAATATGTTCCAGGCGATTCTGAGTCTAATTGGCAGCTAGACTTCATATCCGTGAGTCTTATAAGTGGTGTCTACTGTATATTTACTAAAACGATACATTATGCAAATATAATAATAATAATAATAATATTACACTCCTACTTGTACATAAATTATATTTTGTATGTGGTTTAAATAGGATGGTGAATACGTTCGTATACTACGGATTATCGATGAGTTCTGGTTCCATAGTGGGCAATCGGTACGGAAACTTTATCCTTTGCAGTCTTGTCGAAATCCCAGCATTGTTTTTAGTCATTAAGATTCTGAACACATACGGCCGGAGAGAGTCACAATGCGTCACGCTTCTATTGTGCAGCATACTATGTTTTTTGCTTTCAGTCATTCCAACACGTTAGTAAATAAACATTATGTAACTATAATGTTTTTAAGAATAATCAAATATATCTTGCATTAAACATGAGCTTAAACACAGTTTAAATTAAAATTGATAAGTAAAATCGATTTTTTTAGTTATTTTTTAGTTTAAAACAATCAATTAAATCGGGAATTTATAAAATCGGTTGTTATACAAATACAAATACAAATTAAAATTATTTATTTGGGTTTCCTGTAGCTTTGTGATAAATAAATACACTATTCTGTAAAATAGGAATTATTATAAACTAATGGAATAAATATCAATTAGTTTAAACTAAACACCAATGGGTCCAGCGTGGTCTTTACTAAAGTTAATCTTTCGCAATTGTTACTTTAATCAAGTACGTTCAACTCATATCAACTTCAAATTGTGTCTTGGACAAGTGTTATTGCATTGACATTAAATACAATTTATTACATTAAATGCGACAAGCAAATTGTTATAATAACTATATACGTGTAATAAAACATTGTTTTTAGATGCGGTCGTCATTAACGTGTCGATATATTTGATCGGAAAATTCGTCATAACCGTTTCGTTTGTGATACTATACATGTACACTGCCGAAATGTTCCCCACAGAAATTCGACATTCATTGCTTGGTATATGCTCCATGTTTGGTAGATTTGGTTCGATGTTGGCACCACAAACACCGCTATTAGTATGTACTATATAATTATTTCATATAAGTGTATTTTTTTTCTATTTAGTGGCATAAAGGTATTATCACTATATCAGTGACGTGACAATGACAAATACAATTATTAATGCAAAAAGTGATAAACTGAGACAAATGGTGTCCGAGGCGTTAAGTAATATTGAAGACTATATCAATGTTTAGGAGTTCTGAAGAAAATAACCTGAGTTTATAAAAATATACATATATGCATACTGTTTACTTTATTCAGATATTCGGTATGGTTATATGATTTTGATACATTAGACCAGAGAAGTATTTTAAAAAACTGCAGAAGTAAATATATAGATGTCATATACTAATAATAATAAATAATATAATAACAAAAAAAGATTATTAACTGATTTATTCAAAACAAACAAATTTAATAAAATACACAAAAGTATACACTTAGTATAGATTAGGTGTGCTTATAAGATGAACATAATTCACTTTCTTTTCAAATATTTATCGTTGATCAGAAATTTCGATTACGTTGTAATAAGACTGTACCAATACGAAAACATGACAACCCCCCAACTACGTTGCAACATTACCTCAGATTTTTATGTAAAGACGCTTTGTCTCACATAAGTATACTTTTAATTCTGCCCACTCAAACTATTATCCTCTACCGTAAAAACAATTAATAAGCGTCCACGGAAAATATCTACATAACTAATGGTGGCTTAAGGGTAGTTTTGTGAGACTCTGGACTCACAGATTTTTTTAAAAGTGGGTGGTTGTTAGTTAAGTAAGTTCAAGTATAATAATTTTAGAAATATTAAAACATATATCTTACATCATACATGTATTAATATTATGAGGGGATGGTTAAAATTTACCATCAGTGCTTCGCTTAAAAAAAAAGTTCGCTCCACTTCTATTTATAATCACTATAAAATATCTATGGAAGTTTAGAAAAAATGTTACATGTCAAAATCTTATGTCATCATTACTATAATATTAGTGTTAGTGTGTTAACCTGTTAACCCGGGAAGAAACGTAGTCCAACGTATAACATTTATTTCAAAACGAACTACATATAATGGTAAAAATATCACTTACTTTTAACTAAAGATGATTAGTAACACACTTCAAGGGTAATACATGGCTGGACTCGTATCAGCATATGCCAGATGTGCAGGTACAGATAGTTGTACAAGATAGTCACCTCCATGAAGAATTACTCCTATTTACGCAAGACACTAGATATTAAATATAAACGATTTATATAATATCGTTAATTGTAATTTGAGATTTAATAGAGATTTATATTTAATATATAAATTACTATTGTTTCGCATTATTGATATCGGATAAGAGACAAAAATCTTCTCCGATATTTTTTGGAATACAATATTAGATTCTGAACGGAGTGAAGAATGTATTGATTTTACAATGATGTGTGTTTTTTTTTTTTTTTTTTTTTTTTGTGTCTGTCGACACGTTTTGGGGCAGTAAAAATGCTTCGATTGCCTTATGTAGCAACTTTTCTGAAAGGAAAGTGAATCTATTTGGTACTTTGGGGGGTCAAAAGTTAAAAATTTCCAATATTTTTTAAATGCGACGGGAAAAACCATAAAAAAATTTGGGAAAAACGGGAGTTTTTACGCAAAACCAGTTTTCGACATAATCAAATTTTTTATTTTGCTATAACTCAAAAACTAATCAATGTAAATACTTGAAATTTTCACCAAATGTTTAGATTAGCGTTCTCTATACACCATTAAATTTTCAAAGTATTTTGACTTTTATTAAGCTATTTATAGACAATTGAAATTTTCAATTTTTTTAAGTATTTTTTTTTTAAATAACGATAAAATTATTTTGGCTGCCCAGAAAATCTTGAAAATTTAATACAAGGTTTCTTATAAGTTGTTCCTTAACTGATAAAAAAAAATCTAAAATCGTAAGTCACAATTTTTTTTTATAAGTGCTCAAAGTTCCAATTTATACGAAATATGTAAAAATCACGATAATTTGCAAGTTATTTTGTAGATAAAAATTCATAAGATTTTTTCTGTTCATACTTAAGGTTCAAAATTTTAACACAAGGTTATCTATAAGCTACTCTTCAAAAATCTTTAAAAAAATTTCTACCGGGATTAGAGGAAAAAATTTTATGACTGTTTGAAATTTAAATATTTACGAAATTGCATAAAATAGCGATTTATTCTCAAACGATTTTAAATATTTTTTATAATTCAAAAAGTATAAGTCGCAGATTTTTGAAATTTCTACCAGCTGTTAAGATTGGTATTTCCTTTATGTCATATTTTTTTCAAAATATTATATTGATTTTTAAGCCACTTATAGGCATTTAAAATATTCGATTTTTTTACATTTTTTTTTTATAATCGGTGATAAAAAAAATTTGGCTCGTACAAAATACTTGAAAATTTAATAGAAGATTCCAAAGAAGTAGTTCTTAATGTCATTCAAAAATTATTAAAATCCATAGGCACAATTTTTTTTTATAAGCGTTTGAACAGCGAATATTGACAAAAAATTACATGTAAAATATAATATAATGTATAATATTCTAGACTGACAAAGATATCGGTTTTTTTTTAAAATGCTCTAACTCAAAAACAAAAAACCACAACAACTTGAAATTTTCACCAAATCTTTATATTGACGTTTTCTATACATGGTTAAGTTTTCAAAGTATTTTGACATATTTTGACTTATTTATAGACAATTTAAATTTTCGATTTTTCTAAATTTTTCGTTTTTAAACATCTATAAAATTTAATTGGCAGACCGAAAACTCTTGAAAATTTAATACAAGGTTTATAATAAGTTAAACTTATCGTAACTAAAAAATATCGGTGATCGGTTTACTCAATTTTTTTTTATATACCCTTAAAGCTCAAATTTGTATAAAATGTGTAAAAATCACGATAATTTGCAAGTTATTTTGTAGATAAAAATTCATAGAATTTTTTCTGTTCATACTTAAGGTTCAAAATTTTAACACTAGGTTATCTATAAGTTACTCTACAAAAATCTTTAAAAAAATTTCTTCAGAATTTAGAGGAAAAAATGTTATGACTGTTTGAAATTTAAATATTTACGAAATTGCATAAAATAACGATTTATTCTCGAACGATTTTTAATATTTGTTATAATTCAAAAATTATAAGTCGCAGATTTTTGAAATTTCTACCAGCTGTTAAGATTGGTATTTCTTTTATGTAATATTTTTTTCAAAATATTATATTGATTTTTAAGCCACTTATAGGCATTTGAAATATTCGATTTTTTTACATTTTATTTTTATAATCGGTGATAAAAAAAATTTGACTCGTAAAAAATACTTGAAAATTTAATAGAAGATTCCACAGAAGTAGTCCTTATTGTCATTCAAAAATTATTAAAATCCATAGGCACAATTTTTTTTTATAAGCGTTTGATCAGCGAATATTGACATAAAATTACATGTAAAATATAATATAATGTATAATATTCTAGACTGACAAATGATATCGGTTTTTTTAAAATGCCCTAACTCAAAAACGAAAAACCGCAACAACTTGAAATTATCATTAAATCTTTATATTGACGTTTTCTATACATGGTTAAAATTTCAAAGTATTTTGACATATTTTGACTTATTTATAGAAAATTTAAATTTTCGGTTTTTCTAAATTTTTCGTTTAAAAATAAAATATACTTATATAATATTTATAAATAACATTGTATTATATTCTAGACTAACATATCATCTCCGTTCAGAATCGTTTTTCGTATACAATGATACCTATCATTGAATTCAAATTTAACAAATCCATTATAATGACCTATCCTATGAAGAGTCGCAATCCACCCCCAAGTGTACAGCAGAGCGAGGCCCATACGGTTCTTTTTTAAGTTGCTACGAATGTCACTACAAATGAAATAATAAAATAGTATTATAATCAAACTTGTCATTTATCACACTTTAAATAATTATTTTTTTATAAAAAGGTATCAATTAATTTAACTCGTCCCTTTTATCTTGTTTTTAGGCTATTTATTTCGGTGAAAAAGCGCCGTTGATCATCTTCGGTGGAACTGCTTTTCTATCCGGAATATTGGCACTTTTGTTTCCGGAAACATTTAACAAAAAAATGCCAGATACCGTTTTGGAAGCCGAAAACATTGGGAAAACCAAAAATACCATTTGATTACTACAATATACTTTTGTACCTAAATACCTTTGAAAATTGCTTATTCCATCAATAAAAGTATCTTAAGAAATAATGAACACAAATCTAATTTATTAACATACTCGTATTATCTAGGGAAATAATATTATATTGATATAAGTTGCTGGTATTTTCAAATTAAGTTGATTGAATTTTTTAAATTAGACGATGATAAGACGTATCGACGGTGTTATTAACTTGTATACTTATTATATTTTGATAAATATGTTTATAATTTAATACTTAATACAAAACAAAAATGTATCATAAACATTTTAAACCATTCCAAATTTACCTACATTTATTTTAAATATCTTCAATTAAGTGAAAACTCATACTAAATAAACGTTAACCTTTTTGTTATACATTTATAATTTATAAAACTTCATTGCATATGTACACATTCCAACAGCATTTAATTCTTTTAGTATTTACATTGATAACTCGATATCATTTCTATAAGTGATATTTATGAAAGTCCTGCTTAAAAAATTTATGTTGAAATAAAATTTTAAAAAATAGCCCAATTAATAAGTACCTAATTTCTCATCGCTCTAGACTTTAACCTATATTTTATGAAATATATAATTGTAATATGAAAAAAAATGATAATTTTTTCACTTGTAATAACTTTTGTGTGATATTAAATTGACAATAATTACATAATAACAATGTAAATCGAATTACTTATGGACTAACCTATATCTGAAAGCTAAAAAATGAGTAGTTCGGAACTTAATTTATTATTTCTATACAAAATTAACTTGAAGTTAACACGTTATAAACATAAAAAAATAACTTATTAAATTAAAAGTTAGTTCGAAAATAAAGTAACGATTAATTAACTTAATTAATATTAACTTAACATTTTAACTTAATTTTAATTTTTTAATTTTTTTAATGCCTAGCCTTGTAACCATACCTAATGATATTTTCTGTTATATTAATCCAATAAATACCCATTTATTATAAAGTTTAATTTAAAAATGCTATATTTGCTACTGTCAGATTTAATAATATATTTTTATGAACTAAATAAAAACTTGGTATTTGACATCCATTGTCGGTGTAATGCGGGTTGTACTGAAGCAGCTATGCGGGTTTTATTGAAGCAGCTGCTTCAAGACTAAAATTGGGTGGGTAGGTAATATTGTGTGACAAAAAAGTCTAATACATAATTTGCATTTGACAAAAAATTGTATTAAGTATATTATTATTTTTTTTTTTTACCCATTAATTTTAATATTTATGAATTAAACAATTTATAGTATGTATTTGATACACTTAACTGCTTCATTGAAAAATAAACTTTGCACCGCCACAGTTGATATATATCTTTAAATATTTAATATTTGCTACTCTTCTTATATTTCTAATAACTCATCTCATTTATTATAAAAAAATTAAAAATTTTTATTTAACTGCATCAATCCAGTGTCACACATGAGATTATGTTTACTGGGATATTTATGTTTATTACATATAAGATTCAATGTTTGATCGAGATACGGGTTGTTGTGATAGTCAAAAATTAATCAACATCATATAATTTGTAGTTAAGATATAAGAATTATAATTTCATATTTACATCTACCAAATTTCAAACTTTAATTTACTATTTTAATATTTAATATTGTATTTTCTTGTTATCAATTTACTTACGTTATTATCACAAATTATTAGGTACACAGACTTCTAAGCTAATTATATAAGCAACTCATGGTATTCATCATTCAGAATGATGAAACCTGGCTGAGCGCACTATACATGTGCCATGTTTTCGGTTGGCAAAAAAAAGTCAAATACTCGTTGAGTACTATTCTTACTATTTCTTCAATAGGTAAGTCAAATATAAATGAGAAGACATAAGGTTAAATATAATTAATGAAAAAACAATATTTTTCCAGGCATAAACATTTTTAACATATTAGTTTATAACAAAAACATATAGTACCTTTCATATATCATTAAATAAAACTAATTTAGTTAATTAACATCGTTTACTTACAATATTTGAAGTTTTTGAATTAGTAACATAATGTAGTAATATTTTTAAATATTTTGCACAAATAAGTGTAACTAAATCTAATTTACAATTTTTTAAAAGTGAATTACTGGTACACTTCATATTTTGTAAAATATTGAAATAATAATTATAATTGTTGGCTAAAATTATTATTTTTACAAATAAACCTGATATAATAGAAATCAACAAATTTTCGATATACCTATCTAATTAATTTCATAACACTAATTGAGCTCTATTGTTTTTTAAATTAATTAATATGAAATAAGCATGTTTATGAGTAGTTATGTTTACTTGATTGTTTTATAAGGTAGTCTGCACATGTTGAACAATAAATTGTTTTTAGTAATTTTCTCATAATAAAACCAGTAATATAACAATGATTAATATCCTTAATATTACTGAATTGCTCAATTCCGTCCATAAAAAATAATATTTGAGCTTTCATAAGTAAGGTGGCCAGATATAAAATAAAAATATACGAGACTAAGATAATGGTTAATTATTTTATTATGATTAATTGAATAAACATCTATTTTTAATAAATTGCTTAAATATTTAATATCCCCATAGTTAATGATAATTAAATAATATGACTTACAAAAATAAACTTTTTTGGGTCACAATTTTATATGTTATAAATATGTTTTAGTATTTATTATTATTAACTATTGATAATGTAGATTAATTCGATTAAATAGTGTTCGAAGTTGATGCTTGTACATTTATTATTATAGTTTTTGACTTTTTGGCAAATATTTTTCTGACGATTGTTTATGGTTTAATATGATAAAAAGTGTCTATTTTCTCAAATATTCACTGAATGATAACTAGTAATTGATGAAATTACTGACATTACATTTTTTTAAACAAATAATATACACGTATAATTTATTGTGCCATAATATTATGTCTTATAGTCGATCTTTCCCGACGACGTGGTCGTGGTTATTTCTATAAGGACTATGCGGACCCATTTCAACAAAAATCAAAAAAACTTTATACACGAATAATCAAATTTTGATATTTTTATCGTAATAACTAGGGCCCGGATTTTTATGCAAATGCATATTCTTCTACGTTTGACTTATAACTATTCTGATTAAATATCTCGACGTTTCGTAATACATAGATTCTGCTATTAATTTCTTTTATTGCATATTTTTGCATATTTGCATCAAAATGCATACAAGTTGCATATTTCTGGATAATTACATAAAATGTGCATATTTTATAAATAATTAATAAAATATTTTAAATTTTACTCTATTACTACTATTAGCGATAAATTCTCAAATGTTGATTTGTTGATATCTAATACAAAAAAAAGTATTTTTGAAAGCACCTACTTGGGTAAGTACTTTTGAAGAAAAATGTCCAAACTTAAGTTTACCACCACAACCTATTATTACCCGATGGGGAACGTGGCTAGATGCCTTTTATTATGGTAAGAATTTCGACAAAATCAAAGAAGTGGTCGACACATTTAACCCAAATGATGCTAAGTCAATTCAAAATGGACAACAATTATTTAATGATAACTCGATGAAAAATGAACTTTCGGTAATTTTATCAAATTTCCAATGTATAACAGACACTATCACGTGTCTAGAAAAATCGGGTATTAATCTTGGAAAAGTATAGAATTGGTTCAAAATGTTGAAAATAAATTGAGTGAAGGAGGACGTGGTATTGAATTTGCTAAAGTGAAACTATCGGAAATATTATCAAAAAATCCCGGATTATCACAAATAAAAAAAATTTCTGGAATTATAAGCGGAGAAATAAGAAACGATGATGAAGACCTTGCAGAGTTGTCACCAGAAGATATTACTTGTTTCAAATACGCACCCATTGTGTCAGCAGACGTGGAAAGAAGTTTTTCAAAATATAAGGCGATGTTACGTGACAATCGTAGAAGTTTTCTATTTGATAATTTAAAAGCACTTTTTGTAACATCATGTTGGTACTCTTTCAATAATTAATATACATTTTTATGCTAAACCTAAACACATATTAAATACTTATAATTAAATTATATTTTTTTTTCGCTTTGTACATAATTTTTTAATTTTTTTTTAATGTTTGGTTTTTAATACACAATAAATTTTTTTTGCATATTTTTGAATTTTTGTGTGCATAAATATGTGCATATTTAACAATAATTTTTGCATAAAAATCCGGGCCCTAGTAATAACATAGCAAAAATCATATTATTTTGCAAATAATAATACTTTTATTGATATTTAATACAGAAAGATGAAGATTACATTTTTAATTTTACGTAATTAACTATACATATATTTGAACATATTCATATCACATTTAAATACATTAAAAAAAACGAGGCAATTTGACGTCACGGAAGCTTATATCGGGACAACGGGACAGATATTTTAAATATGATAAATTCTCATATAATACGGGACGTCTGGCCACCCTATCAGTAAGTCACACAACACACTGGCATAGTTTAATATTTATGCGATTTAATATTTCAATCACAAAAATATTTATTAAAATTATTAATTAAATAAATAATAAAGCAAAATGTACAAGATTTAAAATATATCAAACGAAATTTGGCGATAATTTGTTGGCTGCATCCGAGTTCCGTCCCGAGGACCTTTTTTTATACCAATTCCGTCCCGGTTAAAAAAAAAAAAAGAAGAATTAAAATAATAATAAAATATAATATGTATAGTATTGTTACCAATTTTTATATATGCTTTACATTGTTTTTGAATACACTTCCAGCGTTCAATATTATTATTCAATTCTTTATGAAAACAAAATTTAAATTCATTTTTAATAATTAACATTTTACCTTTTTCACTGTACATAGCATTCATATTTAATAGGTATATATTAAATGATACGTAAACGCACAAATAACGACTGAAAAGTTTATTTAGTTTCGTAAACTAAAATCTTATTTTATATTATCTTTATTTCTATGTGATATGATATTGTTAAATTCAATTATTTAGTGCGATAACTGAAAATAATATTATCTTTATTTCTATATAATAGGATATTGTTTAATTCGATTATTTGGTGCAATAACTGAAATAAATATCATCTTTATTTCTAAAAGACTTGACACAAGACAGAATTAGTATATTATCCATTAAGAAAAACCTGGGACGGAATTAGTATGTTCATTGAAAAAAGCTGGGACGGAACTAGTATACCTTTAATTTCAATTTTTATATATGGGACGGAACTCGGATGCAGCCGATTTTGTGGGTAGTCAATGTTTTCGGGTAGTGGGTACCCATTACCCAAAATTTTCGGACACCCAATGGTTTTTGATATACGTAAATGGTTTAGCTAAGTCTTAACTCTTAAGAGGTAATCAGTATTAAATTATACATTACACAATTATTCGAATAAAAAATATCTAAGAAAATATAAAAATATAATCTAAGATATACATACCTTAACATACCTAAGATCATTAAGCTTTGGTTATCGAACAGAAACAGATAAGATAATCTAAAGTCTAGTTATTAATACTTTCTTATTCTTATATACACTTTTACTATTATCAAATTATAAATACATATTGGAATTGTCAAAATTTACGGAATTTGTAAAAATATGTAAAATTATATATTTCTTAATTTATTGTAAATCGTGTGAAACGAATTTATTATTTACAATCAGGGGCGGATTTAACAATTTTCCGCCCCTATGCCAAATTTAATTTGCTGCCTCTATCTAAAAAAAACTTACTACCTCTTTAATAAAATATTCTCAAATAAATTAATTTTTTCAATACCTACCTAATATGCAATCTTTGCTTATTATAGTAATACGAGACATTTCTTAAACAATAAGATGAGCTATAATACAATACTATCGTCGTTGTCGTAGACGAGTTCCTGGGAAAATAGAAATATTATTTTGCTAAAAATAAACAAATACAAAATCCACAATTTCAAGATTTTGAAGTGATAAATACAATTTTAAAAATTATGTACCTAATTTTACAAAATCAAAATAAATTTTCAACATAATTTTGCCGCCCTCCAAAATTTGCCGCCCTATGTGGCCGCATAGTTCGCAGTGTCTTAAATCCGCCCCTGTTTACAATAGTTAATTAATTTATCATGTTTTAAAAAAAATATGTATTTACATACAAATCCCACCTCTAGTAATGGGTATACAAATCATAACAGGTACCCGAAATTTTGTAAATCGGGTGGCTCCATCCGAGTTCCGTCCCATATATAAAAATTGAAATTAAAGGTATACTAGTTCCGTCCCAGCTTTTTTCAATGAACATACTTATTCCGTCCCAGGTTTTTCTTAATGGATAATATACTAATTCTGTCTTGTATCAAGTCTTTTAGAAATAAAGATGATATTTATTTCAGTTATTGCACCAAATAATCGAATTAAACAATATCCTATTATATAGAAATAAAGATAATATTATTTTCAGTTATCGCACTAAATAATTGAATTTAACAATATCATATCACATAGAAATAAAGATAATATAAAATAAGATTTTAGTTTACGAAACTAAATAAACTTTTCAATCGTTATTTGTGCGTTTACGTGTCATTTAATATACCTATTAAATATGGATACTATGTACAGTGAAAAAGGTAAAATGATAATTATTAAAAATGAATTTAAATTTTGTTTTCATAAAGAATTGAATAATAATATTGAACGCTGGAAGTGTATTCAAAAACAATGTAAAGCATATATAAAAATTGGTAAGATAACAATACTATACATATTATATTTTATTATTATTTTAATTCTTCTTTTTTTTTTTTAACCGGGACGGAATTGGTATGTATCTTTTTTTTAACCGGGACGGAATTGGTATAAAAAAAGGTTCTCGGGACGGAACTCGGATGCAGCTGATATTACCCGGATAAACGGATACTCGGGTTTCTAGGTACCCGGTTATTACCCACATCAAATCAAGAGCACTAGTGCCAACCGTAAATATGGCGTCACCGTTTGTAAAGCTTCATGTGATAACAGAACTGCCTTATCTAATTAGTATAAAAGTCCGTGTAGACATAGCTTGTAATGCATATGGCTGCCGTGCTTTATGCCCTCTGTGTTTATATTTTGGAATATTGCTGAAGGAAGTCTATTTATTTTATACATCGGTGGCATATACCTATGTGAAGCTTTACTTTTAGTTCAATGATTAGCTTTATCTTTTAACGTACTTTTATCAGACATCTTTATGTTATTGATAATACTAAGTATAAACAATTTGATTTAAAGAGTGTAGTTTAAGCTTAAATTTTCCGATTCACGTACAACTTTAACAATTATAAGCCAAAATATACCTACAAAAAATGGGTAAAAGAAAAAGTTGGGTGTGGTCATATGCAAGGCGAGTAGGAGATCGAGCATTTTGCGATTTATGCGATAAGAATACTTGCAATGAATACTCTTGTGCCGGTGGAACCACTGGATCTTTGCTAAGGCACTTGAGGAATAAACATCATATAAAACCTCCAGAACAATCAACAGCAAAGTGGTAAATAAAAAATTATTTAAATTTTCTTCTAATATTAAAATAATTTCAAATTTACGCCATTAATAATTATATAATATTATTTAAATTCATTTTGTAGGTCTGAACCTGATTCCAATAAACAATCTAATGACTCCAATGAAAAACATTGTGAAAACAAGAACAATACAATTTTTATCGGACAAAATGATACAATTTTAGTTAAAGAAGAAATTGCACCATCTATTTTGGGTTTTGTAAATAATGAAAATTCAAAATCTAGAAAACGTTGTCGTATTTCTGAAAAATGTGGGTCCGATAATGATCGTGAATGCAATAATGAAAGAACAGAATTAATTCACCAAGCACTGGCTTCGTTAATCGCAACAAATCAATTACCAATATCGTTCTGCTCAAGTCCTGGGTTTAGTCAATTCATGGCTGTCGTGGAGCCTAGTTATAAAATATGCAAAGATGAAGCAATGAAAAAAAGACTACGTTTATTGAAATCTACCATTGAGGATAAAATTAAAAAAGAATTACGAAATGCAAAAAGTGTTGTCTGCACCATTGGTGCAGGTTGGTCTTCTGCTGGTCAAAATGCATACATAACTTTAACTGCTCATATACTCAACAAAGAATGGTCACCAAAGTCATTTACTTTAGCTACGCTTGATATGACTTCAGAACCCCATACAGCAGAATTTATAGCGGAAAAATTAACATGTATATTAGACGATTGGGAAATAAATGGTAAAGTTACAACCATTGTCACAGATAACACACAACACCTAGTAAATGCAGTAAAATTACTACCTACTATTACAATAGATGATGAAAACATGGATGTAATGTGTGCTGCGAATAGTTTACAATCAGCCATTAATGTTGCGCTAAAAGAAAAAACCTTATCAGAAATAATAAAACAATGCAATGCTGTAGTTGAGCATTTTAAACATTCAAATGTGGCTAAAAAATCATTGTTAAATGAACAACAACAGCTAGGAATCCTACCAGAATCATTAGTGCAATATTGCGAAACACGACGAAACTCAATTTATTTAATGTTCGAATGCCTTTTAAAAAACAGGAGCCCAATTGCAAATGTATTGGCAGATAGAACAATTATATCATCGGACATTGCCCGGAAAATAGAAATTACTAAATCCCAATGGTTGAAAATAGAAAGTCTAGTCAGTCTTCTTAAACCACTATATGTTGTAACAAATTTATTTTGTTCAGAAAACCATTCACCAGCTTCCATGGTCAGACCACTAATTGCACGATTATTAGATCACCATTTAAAACTGAAAGAAACTGATGAAGCATTAACTAAAAATTTTAAACGAACAATTATTTCTGAAATTAAAGAACGATTTAAGCTTTCTTGGAATGAAACAAATTCTGTTCCTGTCAAACAAATTGCATCTTTTTTAGATCCTCGTTATAAAGATTTAGAATTTGAATCAATTTCTGCAAAAGAAAAAATTCAATTATCAGTAAAGGATTTATTGGAAAAATGTAGACCTGAAATTAATTTGGAGCAGAATTCACCAATTCAAAGAAGTGATCTTGAATATTTGTATGGAAATATAACAATTGACATAAATGATTTAACTATTCAACTTCAAACATATATAGCTGAACCTCCATTACGATTTGATTTAAATCCATATGATTGGTGGAAATCTAAAGAAAATAAGTATCCAGCTCTCGCAACATTAGCAAAACAGTACATTGCTATTCCTGCTTCATCAGTAAGCTCTGAAAAATGTTTTTCTACTGCTGAAAATTTAGTGACCTCAAAAAGAACTAATTTATTAATGGACAATGTTAATATGCTTATGTTTCTATATCATAATAGAAAATTATTACAATGAGAGTTAAAAAGTTTTTTTTTTAATGTATTTAAATAATATTATTACATTATTATTTATTATTTATTACATAAAAAATAATTTATCATTATTTGTAATATAGTTTATAATATACCTACATCCATAGTATGAATAAATTTATATTATAGATATTTATTTAATAAAATATGTTTAATAATTACTATGCATATATACCTAATTTAGTCATACTTTGTTCAATTATTAAACAAAATACTCTAATTTACATTGCGTATACTGTTTTATAGTACAATTTATTTACTAACTTAACTTCAGTTACATAAATAGTATACAACAAATGTGAAGTGTGAACTTTTATAATCACCATTTATGTAGATATTAGCATCGTATATGAAATATTTTATTATAATTATTAGATTTTTTTCTTTTTTTTTTTTTTATGACAAATTAAACATAATATACATCATACATTTTTAAATTTCCAAGATATTGTGATAACAGGAATAATAAATAATACAGATAGATTAAAAAATGATTAAATATTATTTAAAAAATATAAACCGTACTCAATTGGATAATACCGGTCATGACCGAAATAAAAATGATTCCAAAAATTAATGTGTGTGTGTGAGTGTGAAAGACAGAGAGAAGGTTACAAGGTATATATAGATATTATTATTTTAAATTCCATATTGCATACGAGTCTGCAATGAAGTACCACATTTTATGTCTTTACCGTCCTTGTCATCATATGTAGTACATAACTATATATAGATTATATTTATAGGGTAATTGATAAAAAATAAAGACATGATTGCTATTAGTAATATTAGTATACAATTTATTTTATTTTATAACTATATATATATATATATAATTTATACATATATAAAAATATATAAATATTAGAATATTGCTAGGAGACGGTTGCTAAGGAATGATATGTAACGCTTTTCGATTCTATGTGCCAAAGAAAAGACATAAAATGTCAAAATAGTTCTTAACAATTATGTTATTTCATCAAAAATATTTATTTTTTTTTATATAACTTTTACTTAAATTATGACTATAGAAATAAACTTGTATACATTTTTTATAGATAACAAATATATTTTATACAAATGCATAACAATTGTACATTTAATATTATATTTACATTTGTACAATTTGTTTTAAAAGAGAATAATTAAATAATTTTTAAATTGAACTAACAGTATTGAACATTGGTCATATTTTGATTAATTTCTAACTGAGATTGTTCAGAGACAAATGCAGATGAATGATTTATTTTATTGTATGATGAATTACATTCTTTTATATTATCCAACACATATTGAAGACTCCAATGTTTCATTAAAAGAGCTTGATTAATATTAAATGATGAATATCTTATGCAACGTAATGCGGTACATGTAGCTGAACACCTTAACTTCAGTCCAATTTCGTGAACTAATGATAATAAATAGTTTTCATATTCGTTAATAACATTAACTTCTGGAATTTTAAATAAAAATTCATCATTATTAATATTATAGATAACAATAATATTTTGTATTGTAAACAGCAAAAACTATTAAGGAATCACAAAGGACCAAAGAAATATTAAATTTAATCCTCTCTAGACAAGAAAATATTTATGGAACATGACTAGATTATCAAGTAAATTTTACTAAATTGCTTCTAATATTATCTTTAAATTGAAAATCTACATTAGATATTTAAAAGGCATAGTTATAACAAATCTAATGATTTTAATGATATTAAAATAATTATAATACTAACCAATAATAAAATTAGGTAACTCTAGACTGATACATTTTATACCATATATTAAAGGCTCTTTACTTGATGTTGGTCTGATTAAGCCTTTAGTAGCTAAATCATATGCCATTTGAGTTTGTGTATCAACCTTAGCAAGACTAAAGTAAACCTAGTAAGTATATTAAGAATTGTGCATAATATTTGGAAATCTATAAAATGTAATTACTCGAACATCTTTTTTTGATTTGAAGCTTGTATTGTAGACATAAGTTTGTCAATATTTTCACGTTTCACAAAATCAAAACGTCCCTTTTCAATTACTTGACCATCAATATGCATATTTTTGGTCATGATTCCCAATTTGCCATGTAAATGATATGTCCGCAATGGATAATTCTCTTGAAGATTTCTCACCATTTTAGTGCCTTTATTTAATCCCATGACTTACAAAATACATTTTCAATTTTCAATATCATAATAATTTAATATTTGTATATTTTAATAATGAACAACATATTATAACAAATAACCTACCACAAACACCTGACACACGCATTCCTAAATGAGTAGTCCAAATACATTTAAAGTCTTTACTCTGATATCGAGGACCAACAACAAGTACATTATCAGCATAACTAGGTTCAAGTTTTACTTCTAGTGATTTTGTAGTATCACCAGAAATTAAAACTCGATTTTCCGGTGGTCTAACATCCATTGAATTTAAATCTATAATAATAATATACAGAAGTTCTTATTTTTATAAGTTGATTTAAATCATCAGTCGACTTTTTTTACCATGGCATAATTTTAACAGCAATGAATGACGACAAATTTTTAAACTTACTCCAGCTGGTTTGTACAAACACACTATGCCATTTAAAAGTTTAAATGTTTTTTCACTATTTGACAAATAACTCATTTTACTTGTCTTAAATCAACTAAAAAATTTAATGATTGAAGATTTAATTATAATCGAGACTTATTCAAATTATAGGTTACTGTTGAACATCTTTCATAACTGAGTATACATTTTCATATCTTATCAATTCCCATTGATATAATTTTATCACAGAACGACTAGTTTCAGTTTAGGTTAGGTTGATAAACTCCATTATTTCCAGACATGTCTTTGATTACCTAATTCTCATCACTGATCACGATATCTATTAGTGATGGGCATAATCGAATGATTTTAATAATCAGATGATTAGTAATCGAGACATTTTCATAATCGAGATATCACTCGAAATAATCATTCGAAATGTCCAAATGAAATATTAATAATCGAGATATCACTCGTTCAAAATAATCGAATTGTTTTGAATGAAATATCGAATAATAACAATAGACGGGTTTCTTTTTCTTATGTTATCTTTACATTATTTATACTTGGTAAATATCAACAACTTTACTATAGCTATGTCCTACCAAATAATCCTATGGTTAGAAAAATATATTACCCATTAAGTCAACAACAATTTAATAATAGTTTTATTATAGTTTATAATAGTTAAATTCCCTCGTTTCATTGACGTCATTCATTCATTCCAAATAATTTATATCCGATTATTAACATTTTGACTATTTTGAGGCTAAGAATTCATTGTTTTAAAAATAAACTTAATAAACGAGATATCATTAGAAAGTATGATTCGATTATAATAAATCATTCGAATATAATATTATCATTCGATTATAATATAATCGAGATATTATTTTCGTAATCGAAATATCTCGATTATATAATCGACATAATTTTCATAATCGAGATATCTCGATTATGCCCATCACTAATATCTATAATCATGTCAGATAAATAAAATAATACTCTATACAAATATTCCAGATATTTGAAAAATTATTTTATTTAAATTATATTTTTTTTAAGCTTTAATAACTGTTTTTAGACATAATAGAACAGATTCATGAAATAGCTCATCATTTTTCATTATCGAGATACTTTATAAAATTTAGAAATCTATAACTTAAATCAAAATTAATCAAATTTTACACAATGAAGTACTAAATGAATGAAATTAATTTTGTAATTTATTTGATGTGACATATATTCAGTCAATTTTAAATTTAAATACTTACCATTTATTGTTATTTGTTTATGTGATAATGTTGCTAATTAGTACATGTAAAAAAAATGATTTAGTATTGTTTGTTTAGCTATAGATTTATAAATTTAATATTTAGTCACTGAAAAATAAAGTTTCAGTTATTTAAAAACATTTAATTTTATCTATAAACTATTTATTTTAATAATTACTTATTGATTACATAAACTGAATTTGTAATTGTTTTGGTTTTATAACAGTTGTTGGAGTACAATTTATTGATATCATACAAGGATTTCCCAAATTAGTATTATTTTAGTTCACAAACTAAAATACTAAATAGAAGCAAATAAATATAAATATATTTATTTTTTTTTTTTTGCTGTAAAATTGGTAGATAACACTATAGTAGAATATTGAAATTGAAAGAATAAATACTTCATTGACTTCAAAGATCCAATCAATGTAAATATTGTATATTTTATTGGTAATTATTATCTACAAAAATAGTAACTATTGATATTAAATTCTGAAATTAATTATATAATTAACATTTTAATCAAGTTTGACAGTAATTATAGTAAAAAAAAAAAATAATTCATAACATTCAAATTTCTTAAACATAGTAATATTCACAAGAGTATATTGTATTTTGATTACGTGCTCTCAAAAAAGTTAATTTTTGATAAGTTCTTTTAATTTGCCATTTTTGAACATATTTTTTACTTCAGTACCACCACCAATAAATACACCATTAATAAATACACGTGGCACCTAAATAATAAGCAAATAAACTATAAAATAAAACTATTTAAATATATCTATGATAATTATAAATTTACCGAACGAGCACCAGTTAACTTTTCCAAAGCATCTTGCACATCATCCATATCATTTCTATTATTTAATTCAATGGACTTGTAAGAGACATTCAGCTTATCAAAACACTAATAAATAATTTAAAGTAAAAATCAGTTAGCTATAAAATTAAATTTAAAATTGTATTTTTACTTTTTTAGCTTCTTGACAATAGCTACAATATGTTTTGGAGAATATAACAATATTATCATGGGCAATTGCATCTTTAACAAATTGTGTAGAAGCCATTATTTGAGTTGGAGAGGATATTCTTTTGCTAAAAAGTGAACCCATAAATTAGAATAAGATTTACTTTTGAGTCGTTTTTATCAGGCGTTGTTTTTTGACTTCTAAAATTATCTGTAAATATTTTAGTTAAAATAGTTTACAGATGATTACTAGAATCTAATAAAATTAAACATTTTTTAAAAAAAAAAATAGTATAATAAATAAACAACTAAAAGTTAAAATTAAGAAAAATAATACCATAAAAGTGTTATAATGTATACTGAAAATATTTATTATAATGTATAATGTATACATAACACCATTAATTATAGATTCAAATGTTTAATCTATATCAATAATAGTACATTATTATTATATTATTATATCAATTTTCATTATATTCTAACTTGGTCATTCTCATTAAATTATCAAATATTGTTATTATTATTTATAATACTTTTCTTATTGTGTTGTCTTCAACTTTTGTGTTTATCATACTTAAATTATATTAATAAATGTTTAATTAGCAAAGGTTCATTAAAATTGAAAATTTAATGTATTATTATAAATTGTATACCACTTATATTATAACTTTTAAGGTATCATCCTTATCTACATACCAAGGAAATAAATGAATTTAAAAAAATTAACAAATTTAAAAATCTATAATAAAATAAATAAATAATTTTTAATAATAAATAATGAACCAATTTTATTTTATAGTAGATTAAACTTATGTCATTTATAATAATAATATAAACTATAAGCAGATTATAAAAATGTTATGCATTACATGAAAATTACAGATCCCAAGATGCATTTTCAGAAAATTATTATTTTATCAAATTATGAAATTTTATATTTTTTCTATTGAAATTAATTTTGGTCATTGTCTATCAGTATTTTGCTTCTATGTAAAACGTAGATTATCTGTACACTTCATTACTTTATATATTCAGGAAATATAAATTCTATCAATATTTTTTTTATTCGACTATCAAAATTTTAGTTAAAAATTATAAATTCATTATAAGATGCTATAATTGTTAATGTATCAGATCATATCAATATATTACATAATTATGATTCTAATGTGATTCAAAAATGTAAACACAATTTTTCTCCCCTTGGGAAACTTAATCTAATGTGTCCCTAGTCATACATTTAATGGCATACTAACAATATAAGCTTATGACAGTGTACAAATACAGTCAAACTTATACTTAAAATAATTTATAGTTCTTTGGAAAAAATTTATTAAAAATAAAATAAAATGTTTTTTTTCTTATAAACTAAATTGTACTGAGCGGAACAAATTAAAATAATAATAATAATTTTATATAAAAATATTGAACAGTAATAATAATACATTTATTTTAAATATACATTATGTTTGTTCATATCACAGCTCATTATTTTTTTATACCTACGATTAAAACAATAATGTACCTTTTCTATAAATGGCTTAAATATAAAATCATAGAATATAAAATAAATTCGTTAATTTTTTTCTCGTTTGATAGAAACGTTTTTAAGTAAATGAAAATAACAATAAAAATGTTTTTGTTAAGTAAAAATCGTTAATTAAAAACTTACGTCAACAGATTTTCGACTGTAAGATTATATTATTTAATGCATAGGTACTCACCGAAGATTGATTGAAAAATACAGACGGAATATGAAAGCTCTCTCCAGTCTTTGCACGGAAAGAATTTATAGTATAAAATTCCGAATATTCTATTTTTAAATAACGTAAATTTTTATAATTTGCATGAATTATTCGATAATAAAATGGTAAATTAATAATTATTAATAACGGACCATGAGGAATAACAACAGTTGGCAGATTAAAACGGTCAACAAGAAGAAAGTTGATACATCTTATAAATATATTTTTTCATAATAAAAATAATATTATGTTTTACGTTATCTGTGGTCGGACTTTAGTTGTTGATAAAAAATAGATAATCACAAGAATTGAATTATGTTTTCGCCAAGGAGAAAAAACAATGTAAACGGTGAAACTTCCAGAATTTATAATACGTGTTATCATTATTGACGTGTTATCAGTTACAAATGTTAATACATTTTTATTCTAAATGAAAAAAATATTAATTTTACGATTAATAATTAATAATACTTATCTTAATGTTCAATACGATGGCATTACAATAGTTAATATTTTAAAATGAACAAAAAAATTAAATAATTCTCAAGCATGTATTATTAATAATTAACTTTTTCATCTCTTAATCTTAATAATTTATTATTAAATAAAAATAAAATTATTCAAATTAATATTGTGATGTGAACAATCAAATTTATTTTTGACTGAAAAGGATACCAATTTCAGCATAAAAGTAATTACTTATTTTAAAATGGTTAAAAAAAATGATTAAAATAAATTTAATTTTAATTTTTAATTTTAAGATGTATGCAGCAAATGGGCTATATGTTGTGCAGGGGGAACTGTCAACATTGATATCCTCGTTGAAAAGAGATTACAATTCGTACCAAGTAAATTGAAAAATTATTGAAGTTCAAAACTTTTCTTAATTTTAATAATATTAAAAAATATTATCCATTTAAAATGATAGCTTCTTTTTATTTTTATTTATCACTTTGATTTTTAAGATATGAATCAATTTTTTTTTCTTTTTAATTTTTAGAATGTAACTTAATTTATTCAAAATATTTAAATCTGTTAATTATGATTTTATAAAATATATTAATGAATTTATTAAATATTATATAATAATATGAAATATATACTACATACAAATATAATTTTATATATAAATATTTATTTCTTTTTCAGGATGAAGAAAGATATTCTCCTTGTAAAAGATTATTCAAACTAAGAGATGCTGTTAATCAAGTAGAGGACCTAATGTCTCTTAATTTTGACCATGTTATGGGTAATTTATTAATTTATATTGAATAGGTATTAGATATTTTTTATGTTTAAAATAAATATTTTCATTTGTGTTTAGAACCATTTTTGGATGTGATTCGTTGTGAAGAAATAACTGGCCCTGTAACAAGTTTAGCATTAATGTCAATTTATAAGTTTATTAATTATGGACTTATAAAAAAATGTAACTATATCACATTTTACTATTTTAGTAACCTTGAATTTAATATAGTTTCATTTTAGGTGTTCCTGAAACTAAGTTACTCTCAACTGTAGAAAATATTGCAGATGCTATTACTCACACTAGATTTTTGGGAACTGAGAAAACAAGTGATGCTATAGTATTAATGAAAACATTACAAGTTTTATATTGTCTAATGATTTCTCCTGAAGGAGAGTATCTCCCAAATGAAAGTGTTTGTGAAATAATGATGAGCTGCTTTCGTTTTTGTTTTGAAGTTAGACTTAGTGGTATGTTCATAAATATGATTAGTTAATATTATTTCATATGTGTATTTTATTTTTATAGAATTTGTACGATCTTATGCTGAACATTGCTTGAAAGATATTATACAGCTTCTTTTTTCAAGATTAGTAACACTAAGTAAAGAACAAGGAAATTCTTTAGAAGTTAGTTGAACCAATTTTAAAATATTACACAGTTAAATTGTGTACGAAAACAAAAAAAAAATGAAAAAAATGTTTACTGTATTTGCAGAGATTAGGTCTCAACATGAAGAATTATGGTGATCCTCTTAATAATTGTAATGATAATATAGAAGATACAAGAAACACAGTTTCAAATAATGAAACCCCATTACCTGTAATGGATACAATACCTAATTCTATACCTCAAGTAAATAAATATCATTATTAAACATATTAAATACATAAATGATTTTATTTTCACTAGAGCGATGTTAATGACCTTATGGAAAGAACAATACCAGATGTAGAAAATGAAAAACATATTCCAGATAATAGTGAACTACCAACTGAAGAACTGCCATTACTAAAAACTGGTAAACTATTAAAAAAAAAAAGTTATTATTTTGTAATTTTATTTTTGCTTATAACTTGTTTATTCTTTCAAAAGAAAATGAAACAAATTTGACTGAAGGTGCAGTCGATGAAAATAAAAAAGAATACATAAATGGTCAAGGTGTAAGATTTACTACCCAAATAACTATACCTTACACAAGTAAGTGTATTACTCCAATTAGGATTTTCTGATGTACACCCTTTGTTGCCTGTATTTGTTAATTGTTAAAGATACAATTTTATATTATATTTTACATTGTAATTTTAGAAGTTCCATATAATAGTGGATGTGTCTTAGAGCTTATAAAGTTTCTGGTAGATGCCTGTGATCCACATGACCAGCAAAACTCTGAAGTAATGATTGGTGTAGGGCTCAATCTCTTAGTGATTGCTTTTGAAGTTGGAGCATATGCCATTAAATGTCATACTAATATGCATTCCATAATAAAAGATCAACTTTGTCGTAATATACTTTCTGTATGTACATTGAATTGGGAAAAAAAACTATGTATTATACTTAAAATTTATTTTATTTATCATTAGCTGTTGTCTTATGAAAAAATGCCCATATTCAGTTCTAGTCTCAGACTTGCTTTCTTGGTGTTTGAATCTATGCGTCAACATTTAAAATTTCAACTAGAATATTATATGACTAATTTAATCAACATAGTTATTAATGAAAACTCAAAGATTCCATACGGCAAAAAAGAAATGGCATTAAGTATGTTGCATAATAATAAAATAAAATTACAATAAATACTATGTCAGTTATTATATCAAAATATTTTTTTTTTTTTAGAATGTCTTGTTCAACTATGGAAAATCCCAGGTCTAGTTACTGAACTTTATTTAAATTATGATTGTGGATTGTATTGTTCAGATCTATATGATGATATCACTAAACTGTTATCTAAAGTAAGTTAAAACATAATAAAATCTTACATTTATCAAATAATATACAATTTAAAAATTATATTTTATTATTTTAGAATGTTTTTCCATTCAATGATATATATAGTACTCATTTACTATCAATGGATGCTCTTTTGGCTGTAGTTGATTCTATTGAACGCCATTGTCATAACCGTACACAATTCACACAAAAGTCAGAAAATAGTTCAACTCATGATGGTAAAATTGATATGCTAATATTTTATTTGTATACTTAAAACCATCTAACTTAAATTAAATTAGTTACTGAGGAACAAAAATCAGATTCTGAAAATAATTTTGAACGATGGCATCCAGATTTTTCAATTAATATTCCTAGTCATGAAGAATTAATGGCAATTAAAAGAAAAAAAAAGGTTAAATACTTATATTTTATTATATTCTTAAAATTTACAATTTTATATTTGTATTTTATATATATTATATATATTTTATATATTATATATTGTTAATTTTAATTTCGTATTATCAAAATAGTAATGATATTATTCATTGTTTTGTGAATTTGTAGTTTATCAAAATCTTCTTGTAATAATTTTAGTTACTTACCTCGGGCACTGAAAAATTCAACACAAAACCAAAAAAAGGTATAGAATTCTTACAAGAACATGGTCTATTATCGACTCCGTTAAATCCTGTTGAGATTGCTACATTTCTAAAAGAAAATCCTCTTTTGGATAAGAAAATGATTGGTGAATACATTAGCAACAGAAATAATATAGATGTTTTAAACAGTTTTATTAGGTAAAAATCAATAGTTAAAAATTTAAATAGTTAAATTATTTATATTTTATAACATGATTTTTTATATAGTTCATTTGATTTAAATGGAACTCGTATCGATGAAGCACTTAGGATGTATCTTGAAGCATTTCGATTACCTGGAGAGTCACCTCTAATATCATTTGTATTGGAACCATTTACAGAATATTGGCATGTAGGTTATAGTGTTAATTTAAATATTTTCTACAAATTATTATACTTATATAAATTCTAGACTTGTAATGGAAATCCTTTTGCAAATGCTGAATGTGCATTTTTATTGGCTTATGCAATTATCATGTTAAACGTTGACCAACATAATCAGAATGTCAGGCGAATAGATCAACCCATGACACCAGATGCATTTAAGCGTAATTTAAAAAAACTGAATGGTGGTGAAGATTTTGATCAAACAATGTTAGAAGAAATTTATAAAGACATCAAGTAAAATGGACAACTAATTTAGTGGGCGGTAGCTACAACTTAAAATTTTTAATCTTTAGATCAAAAGAAATTGTTATGCCTGCTGAACATAGTGGTGCAGTCTTAGAAAATTATTTATGGAAAGTACTGTTAAGACGTGCGTCTAGTAAAGATGGTTCTTATATACAAGCACCAAGTGGAGTTTTTGATCATGAATTATTTTCAATTTGCTGGGGTCCTACTTTAGCTGCTTTGAGCTTTATATTTGACAAGTCTAATCATCAAACAGTTTATACAAGAACTATTTTTGGCCTTAGGTAATTTGTTATTTTATAAAATTTAGTTTACCAAAATTTTTAATATTATTATTTATATAAAAATTAATTTTTCAATTACAACAATAACTTTAATATTTTGTATATGTAATGTTTCAGAAAATGTGCTTTTATTTGTGCTCATTATGGAATGTGTGCTGAATTTGACAGCTTAATTATATCATTATGTAAATTTACCAATTTACAGAACAACCCAGATGTGAGTATAGCAATAAAAACATTTTATTTTTACAAATATATTTTTATATCAAATAATTAGAGAATTCAAGTTATTTTTACTTGAATATGATTAACCTATTATTTTAAATACCAACACTATAGTTTGTTCTAAAAAACTTTTATGACAAAAATATTGTTCTTTTAATTTAGTGTCCAGAAAATGTTACAATATTGTTTGGAAGTAACCCTAAAGCCAGACTGGCTACTCGTACTCTTTTTAGTTTAACTCATATGTATGGCGATATAATTCGTGAAGGTTGGTCAAGTATATTTGATATAATTTTACAACTGTATAAATGCAATCTGTTGCCTACTATTTTAGTCGAGGTACCTATTGGTTTTTAAATAATTTATTTTTTTAATTTACCTTGTACAACTATCATTTAAATTTGCTTTATTTTATCAGTCCGAAGATTTTCTAGAACTTAGTGGTAAAATTTCATTAATACGTGAAGCAGTCCCCCTAGGTTCCCAAAAAGCAGAATCAAGTTTGTTTAGTTCACTTTATTCATACATTGCTTCTGGAGGTGGTAAGTATAAATAAAGTTTATGACTAATTGATTCAAATAAGAAAAAAGATTTATTTATAGAAACTATTAACCATAAAATACAAACATCAAATGAAGCTGAATTGATTGCTACTTCTAAGGATTGTATATCAGAAAGTCGCTTAGAAAGTCTAATTACAGAGTCTAAGTTTCTTACTATAGAATCTTTGGAAGCTCTAGTTAAAGTATACATGTTTCACATGTTATTAGATTGCTACATTCTTTTAAATATTTTCATTTTTAGGCATTAATTGGAACATTCTATAAACCAGAAGATGTATTAGCCCTTGGAACACGAGAAAATGAGAATGCAGCTTGTTTCTTATTAGAAATGCTTCTTAAAATTGTTTTACAAAATAGGTGAGATTTACTTATTGCAATAAATTATTTTCTTTGCTAATTATATGTACTAACTACAGGGACAGAGTAAATACTCTATGGGAAGCAGTTAAACAACATCTATACAGTCTTATAACTGGTGCTATAGAACATAATCACATGTTTCTTTTGGAACGCACAGTTGTTGGATTAATGCGATTAGCATCTCGTCTTATGAGACGTGAAGAAATAAGTTCAATGGTATACTTTTTTCTTGCATTTACCATTTTACATTATTCTAAATTAATTTAATCCCATTTTATTAATGACAGGTATTACAGTCATTAAATATATTACTATTGCTCAATGAAAATGCTCTACAAATAGTGGGTCGTCAAATAGCTTTTGGAATGTATGAATTATTAAAAATGTGTGCTGCAAATATTCATACAAGAAATGATTGGATATTAATTTTTTCAATCTTAGAATATGTGGGTGCTGGAATTCCTGTATCTAAACCCTATAATATTGGTAAATAATAAATTGTAGCAACTAAAAAATTAAAAAATTGCTAACAAATTATGTATAAACATTTTATAGATTATCAAACTGATAATGAAGCTTTAAGTGTAAGTGATAGCAATGATGACAGCGGTTTAGATGTTAAATCAGTTAATAATATTTCTACTCATTTGTCTTTGCCTCCAGATAGTAAATCAGGGTTGTTAAAGGTATTTATCTTATAGGTACTATGTTTAATTATCCTTTCAGAAAAGTTTTTAATATGTATTTATGTAGGTTGAATCAAATGAAGGAATATTAGAAATTTGGCCAGAACGTTCAGGATTTAATCATCATGATGCATTTTCATTTGTTAAATGCTGTGAATGCCTTGCCTTTTTAGTGCGCAACATTGCACATATTACTCCATACAATTTCACTAAATGTGTCTCGGTCATAAAAAATTTTGCGCGAGCCAGTTTGCAATCAAGTATAATACATTTTTAATGATTTTTTTGTGTAACTATTAAAGTAAATATGTTTCTGAAGATAAAAATGTAAGACAAAAATCAGGGGAAAGACCAAAAACTAATTCAAAATCCAACAAAAATAAAACATCCAATCCATATGATGCTGACGATAGTGATATTGAAGACATTCCTAGTAGTTACTCTCAAGTTTCTATCCAAGTAATTAATTTTTTTTTTAACCACAATTTTAATATGCATTTAATCATTACATGTTTTTTAAGTTACTAGATCTTATGCATACCTTACACACGAGCACTGCTGATATTTATCGATGGTGGGTAGAAGAAAACCCAGACACAGAACTCATATCTTTGTGGAGTCATGGATGGTGTCCACTACTCCAAGGCATAGCAAGTCTGTGTTGTGATTGCCGTCGTGATGTGAGTAGTAAACCTAATTAATTCCATTGAATTTCATCATGCCTATTATTATAAAATAACAATTATAACATATAGGTAAGGATGAGTGCTGTAACTTACTTGCAACGTGCTCTCTTAATGCACGACCTTGCCACACTAAATGGTGATGAGTGGGAGGCATGTTTTCGTAAAGTTCTATTCCCTTTGATGAACAAGTTATTAGATTGTGGTAAAGATATTGATCCAAGTGGCTTGGATGAAACAAAAATGCGGTCTACCACTTTATTGTCTAAGGTTATTATTATTATTATACTTCGTTTTCTACTGTAATTTATATTTCCAAGTATAGTAAAACTAACATTTACCTGAATTATTATGAATTAAAATATTATTAGGTTTTCTTACATCATTTGACCCAACTTCAATCATTACCAACATTTGTGGATTTATGGACTACTGTTCTAGAACTAATGCACAAGTTTATGGTATCAGACAATAGTGACACACTGGTATAATATTAATAATTATTACTATTTATGCTGTATTTTACTTCTATCTTAAATTAACAGAGTGAAGCGATTCCAGAAACATTGAAAAATATGTTGTTAGTAATGTTAAATGGAAAGACAAATAGTAAAGAAGAACTTCATAGTAAACAAGCTTTCTGGGATGCTACTTGGAACAAAGTAAATACTTTTTTACCTCACATGTCTGATGAATTACTTCATCATCACAGCAGCAGACAAGTTACAGAACAGAACATTGGTAAGGAATATAAATCAAACTCTAAAGAGAAATAAAAATTAAATTAAAAATAAAATAAAATATGTTTAGATGCTCAATTACCAGAAACCTCATCAGATTTATCTGATGTTACAATTCCATCTTCTGTACCATTTTCACCTGGTGTTGTAACACCTTTTGAACCGCAGAATCCATTGGAAGTTACAGATGAAATTTTGAATCAAACTCCAATTTCTACTAATCCAATACTTTATCAAAATAATGTCGTGAATACTCAACATTTTGCTAATCATTCTCAATGCATTGAGTAAATATATTACTTTTAGTTTTTTTAAATACAACCTTCAATTTAAATTCTAATACATTTATAAATTTTTTTATTAAGGGACGATCAAAATGACGAACTGATTGCAGTTATTACAACTGTTCCAATTCTTCAACCTTACAAACAGCCCATTATGAGTGAAGAATTAGAGAATAGTAAGTAAAAATTCTATTAAAAATTGATTAAAACTTCACTAACAAAAAATAAATAATTGTATGTAATATATTAAAATTCATTTTTACATTTTCTGAAAAGTCTTTTACTTTTGTTTCAAAATACATAAAAACAGTTGTTTCATATCAAATTTAGTTATTTGAGTTATTAATGTATAATTGGTTTATTTATTTTTCAGATGATAATAAAATAGATTACGAAGTAAACAAACAACATTTAAATAATTAATTGTACTATATCATTATTGATTTTTATGTTTTACTTATTGTTATACATGTTCTTATTATTTTATTGAATATACATATTATTTAGTTCAATTACCTAATTAGTATATTACATTTTATTACTATAAAAAACAAAAGTAATTTCTAGTGTATTCCTAAGTATACCAGTTGCTTTTACTTACTTCTCTGTGCCAGTAAAATATTCAAACGCAATACCAAAACTACAAACTTATCAGATATTATATATCTCTTCCTATATGACAAATATTGCATACTTCTTAAAAGTAACTTACGATTAATTAACTTTTAATATAACTTACAATCTTCTTTTGAAAATATTGATTTTTCTAACTTCCTAGAATTTCAAAATTAACTGTTACGAACATACATAAATGTAGGTTCTTACGATTATCACTGTATAGGGTTCACAGTAAGTAAATAAAAAAATTAATAAAGTAAACCTTAATAATATCATTATTATTAAATGATATACGAATATATTCACAGGATGATTTATGATTGATAATAACGGAACTTTTATACTTTACCAGACACCCTTTTTTTTGGCCATTTTTTTTTTTTGGACTTATTCATTTTTGTACGAAAAAAATGTTGGTGAAATCCAAATTTGGGGCTCGGACTTAATTTGGAAGTTATAGCTGTTTGAAGTTAGCGATTTTTGTAATTGTTTTTTAAATCTTAATTTTATCCATATGCTTTTATTAGGTTGCATAGCTCGATGGTTTAAAGCGTAGGTTTGTAATGCGCCGAACACAATTCAATTCCCGTCGGGTGCACATGAAATTTTGCATTTTTTTACGACACGTTTTTGGTTATTTTATATAGGAACATGTTATGTTTTACATTACATATATATACATATGTTACATTGTACAGGTCATGTAATCGCAAATCAAAAATATCTCATATTTTATCTTCTAATCTATTCTTTCTTATCTAAACCGAGCGAAACTTTAATTTTTAAAATTTTAGGACTTCGCTCGCTACGCCTGCCGGCTCCACTCACAAACTCGAGTGACACTTTGTGTCACTTTTTGTGCCGGATGGGGCTTCGCCCCAAGGGGAATTATAGTCTAAGCCTAACCTAGTTTTTGAGCAAACCTTGATACTGCTGCTGATGGGATTATGCTTTGTATGTGAACCTAAAACCTCGCTACGCGAGTAAATCACGAAAACTAAAATAATTATATAAACAACACATTTTATTAGGTTTATTATTCCATTATTATACCATAAAATTTATCAAACATATATTGCACATCTGACATATTATACCATAGATTTCGATTACCATGTACAAAATATTATCGGTGATTTTGTTTTTCTCTACTTACGCAAATACACTAAAGGTAACGTGAACTATGGCAGCTGAAAAACAAGTAAATTTATTCGACCTTAAAGAGTGGTCAGACTTAAACGACAAACTAATAAAATATTGCAAAAATGTATTACGAATGTGTCGGAGTTGAACTCGATGTGTTGTGTGCCACAAGCGTTTGTAAGACCACGCTACCATAAATAAAATTAAAATTATTTATTATTAAATTACGTATTTAAGAAAATAGTAAAAAAAACGTATAACTTCAGAGACCTGTAACTTAAAAACTAAGTTCGAGCCCCAAATTCTGACTTCACTATCGTCTTTAGTATACCAAACTACATTAATTCAAAAAAAAAAAGGGTGTCCGGTAAAGTATAAATATACCATAATAACAAATTCTTGTAAGACATGTAAAAGGTTGAGAAATGTAAAAATCGTGATACCAACCACCCAATACTTCAGGGTTGGACGATCGATAATAATTGCTGATAAAAATTTGTAATAAATTTATAATTTATTATTATTGCAATTTAGAAAGATAAATCTTACAAAAATAGAAATTACGAGGCCAACCACTTATATGCAAAGGTATAGGATAAATAATTAATGCATATAGTGTAACGTGCCTCGAGTGGTTTGAGGACGCTACTATAATGTTATGATTGAATAGTACTTCTAAGTGTTTTAATATAAGTTCAATAATTTAAACTTGAAAAAATAGAGTATGATATTTTTATTTTACACTTAGAAAAATCAGCAAAGTAATAACAATGTAAATATGACTGTCGTAAGTGGAGTGTTTGTACTTGATGGCTGGATACGTCTGCCGTTGGTGGTTCAACGGTGCCTTTATATACTCTGTTTGGTGTTGTTTTCGCCACTTGGTTTCCCTTGGCCTTTGATCGTCAAATTTGACGAAATGTTTTTTCTTTTGCAGTTGTTCATGGTCACAGGATGTGTATTGCACCGTTTATGACCTGCGCGTGACTTACATCACAATTATGAGTGCGATAGCTATTTATATAATTTATAAATGTGCATTTTTATCATCGTACGACTCGAGAATATGCATATCATTATTTGTTAGTAATTACATCACAACCATATTTCATATAATGGTGCATGTTACAATAGATTGGATAATTAAAACTCAATTATAATATAACCACATTCAGGTCAAGTGGTGCACACAAGATCTGAGTATATAAGTGGGTTCTTAACAAACCCAAAGGCAGATGTGTTTTAGTCAGATCAAAGCAAGCACCTTCATACCAATTTGTTTTATAAATTAATTAATTAAATGTTTTGGACTTAAAATATTAACAATAAATAGTGTTTAACTTAAACACTGAGTTTATTTTCTATTCCATATTCAACTCGCATTGTTGAACTGACTGCACGTATCTTAACTTAGACTTCTTAAACTACAGTAAATAAATACCCTTTAACTATCACTCCATAGTTTAGATTAATATAAAATATTCTAATCCTATTGATATTTTTAAAGGATATTAGTTTATGATCTCTACAAGTAAGAAAAAACTATTACATATTAAACTCCTTTGTTATATTAAAAATATTTTAATTTTATTAAGTAAACCAACAAAAAATAAACATTCTATATTCACTGGCAATTGTAATAGTTTTTATTATTTTAATAGGTAACTATGTCATTTTCAATTATCAAAAACTATTTTTCTCAACTTTTAAAATTGTTTATTGAAATCTTCCCTGAAAATATTTTTAACATCAATATATGCAATTATAGCTTCATATTCCATTCTAAAACTTATTAAATAAATACATTAAATAAATTATACATAATTGATATTAAAATTTATTTCTTAAAAATATAAATAATAAAATAATGCGATAAAATCAGTTGTATAATAATTTTACATGTACATATTATCATCGAAATCTGGTGGCCTCATGTGATCTGGATTTTGTCTTCTAAAGGCTGGTATAAGTGGATCTGGGTTTGGTGGATAAATTGGATCAAACCGTGCCATTGGAGGAATTCTAAATATTATAATTATAAGCAAATAATATAACATAACATTTAAATAAAAGATGCACCACTGTACCCAGGCAAATTTCCAATTCTAATTCTATTTCCTGGGCCATGTTCAATGATCATGCCTTCACCAGGATTCCGTAAACGTCCTAAAGGGTCCAAGTCTGGCAAACCATATGATGGTAACCTAAGAGAGTCTGTTCTGAATCTATTATCATTTATTAGTTCTTCTCTAAATGGACTGCATAATTATAGTTTTAATGAATTATATTAGAAAATTAAATTAAAACTAAAAACAAAGAAATACTTACTTGAGAGACTCTGAGGTACTCTCCGGTTGTTTTGCATATGTTTGAGTGCTAGCTACTTTTTTGTCATCATTTTCTTTCTGCATAGGGTCTATGAGGTCTTTTTGTAGTACACTAACAGTTTCATTGAAATGTTTCTTATTATTTACCATATCACTGATATACTGAGCAGTAGTAATAATATTACCAATAGCACCACTTGATACTTGTTTTGTTGTAACATTCTAATAAACATAATTGTATTATAGGCAAAAAATAATCTTTATATTCATAAATTATATTCCTGAATGATTTTAGTTACATAGAAATTTAAAATGAGACTATCGCCCGCTTTAACACCATTCAACAGATACAATTTGCTATCCTGCATATACCGAAACTTATAAGTTATATCTTGTGACCAATTTAAAGGTAATTTGAAAGTTGGTTCTTCATTTTCATCAATGCCATTCTGAAAAAATATAAGTTAAATTAACTTAAAACTATATTTATACAAAATGCACAGCTATTATAAAATACATAACAATGAAATAAGATTAAGTTTTTGTATTTGATACAGCACAAAATAGAAGAGAAAAAATGGTTGAAGAAGTTAAAAATCCTCAAAATATATACAAGTAATATTATAGTACAGATAGTAATGGACAACCACATTCAATTTCTATGGGATTTTAGACATATCTAATTTTTTTTATATTTAGATATATATATATATATATATATATATATATATATATACAGTGTGTTTCACTCAAATGGTAACACGTAATATTTCAGTTCAGAGACCTCAGATTAAATTGGGGTTTTTTTTCGAGGAGCTAGGTAATACTAAAATACACATTTTGTAATCATTTTCAAATTTTTAAGCCTTTATTTGTGCGCATGCGCAACAAAACTTACATTTTTTTAAATGGCAACACCTATTTTTAACACCAGATTTCAATAGAACTATTTTTTTTAATCAACTTTCATAAATAAACTTTTTTTCTATCTCGAAAATTGACGGCAATCCTAAGTTTTAACAAAAAATAAAAATTTCTAAACTTTTCAATGTTCTGTATTTTATCACTATACTATTATTGTTGGTTGGAAATCGTTAATTTATACTAAATTTAAACTTAATTATAAAAATAAAATGTTTTACATTATTTAAATAACCTCTAAACGCATGCCCTTCCATTTATATTGCTTCCAACCAAAAATAATAGTACATATAATGATAAAATACAGAACATTGAAAAGTTTAGAAATTCAGTCAATTTTTGAGATAGAAAAAAAGTTTATTTATCAAAGTTGATTAAAAAAAATAGTTATATTGAAATCTGGTGTTGAAAATAGGTGTTGCCATTTAAAAAAATGTAAGTTTTGTTGCGCATGCGCACAAATAAAAGCTTAAAAATTCGAAAATGATCACAAAATGTGTACTTTAGTATTACCTAGCTCCTCGAAAAACTCCAATTCAATCTGAGGTCCCTGAACTGAAATATTACGTGTTACCATTTGAGTGAAATACACTTTATATAAAATATCTATGGGGATTAAATTTCTACAATAGCATAACTTTTTTTATACTTATGCTATTGTAGAAATTTAATCCCCATGAATATTTTTTCCTATTTGCAACACTAACTAAATATACTAAGTTTTTGATTACATTAATATTATCAATACAAAACTAATACTAAACCAAAAGCTTTCCATATTTTTTAAAGAATAACTTATTATTTAAGTACCTAATTGATTGATGATTCATTAATAATTAGTGATTCATATAATATTCTCAGTTTCAAGAAAACTTACAAAATAAATTAAAATATTATAAACTAAGTATATATATAGTGAATGATAAACAATATACTAAATATCTAGATTGTTATTAATCAACCAAAAAGGTACACTTTTCTTACATTATAATAGAATACATACAATAATGAAGTATTTACCTCATTACCAGGTCCAAGCATTTGAAAATCATTTTTTAGTAACAACCAATGCACTAGAATGATTAAATTGTCCTCGGGCTTATTAACATCCTTTTTAAAATGATCATAAGTTAATAACCAAAACATGTTTTCACCCATAATTTTGTGGAAATATTTTTTTGAAATGTGATGAGATATGAATCTGAAAATAACAGTAGTAATTACAAATTAAACAGCTATATCCAAAATAAAACAATAACACATAAATAACTAATCACTTGCTAAAAACTCAGAACTTGCAAGTTTCGTGACTTAGCGTTTTTTCTCTGAATGACCCGTACAGTGAACGATCAGTGATCTAAACTATATTATTGCCGTCACTGTCGTTTGTATAAAAAGATACGTTAGTATACTAATAATTTAATACTACTTTCCGTGTGAATGTAGAGTGCAGGCACGTCGTCAAATAGATAATATCATCACAGATTATAAAAAAACAATTTTAAATTAATCATTAAAACAAAATGCGTACTGCATATTAATAATTTAATTATGTATATCTGCATAACAAAAATATGTTTAGTTAAGCCTATCTGCATTTACAAAATTGTGCAAGTAATTGAAGAAACGCGGGTTATTTTTTTTTAAATCGAATTGATAACATGATTATCAGTATTACAATTTAATTTCGTGACGACTACCTATATACTAATCTATGACGACTACAGTGCTTCATCGAACGTAAAGCCTTGTCCAAACGAGAACACGTAGGAGCTGAACATGTATGCTCAACTTGAACTTGCACGACTGCTTATATATGCTCCATTTGGACAAATCCATCGCACATAACTTAATACTTGTGCTCCGAATTTGTGCTCCGGATACTCATTAGTTGTGCAAGCATGATGAATGACGTTTCAACAAATAATAATAAATGAATAAGTGTATAATTTGTACAAGTGTTAATTTTATTATGTTTATTTTTTATCATTCCTACTGTCATGATCGTGACCTTTCTCCAATCTAAACCAGTGTACTAGGAACTGGGAAAATTCTAGTTCCATTAAACGGAACCATAACTCTCACCGCGTTCACTATTAATGTTGAGAGTTGTTTCCTTAGGGTTTCCATACGTCCCAATATGGCCGGGTCAGTACCGATTTCGAGTATGGCGTCCCGGTGATTTATTTCAGGACAGCCATTTGTCCCGGAATAATTCTTTAATAATGTATGTTTATATTTTATTAAACTCTAGTTCGAAAATCCATAATATTATTGTCATGATAAAATAAAATGTTGAATAATTGACTGACGAAATCTGTTTTTAATTATTCTCCCAACTAAGTGACTATTATTTTCGTCGAACGCGTTCTTCGTATTTCCGTTTCCACATGATAGTTATAGTTATCGCTAAAAGAATCTATTATTATTTAATATTTTATCAGTTGTAATGAGTTAATCATGGTAGTGTAGTATTGTAGCGTAGAGTAGTCGTACTACTCTATCAGTGTTCATTTCAGTCTTTCTATCCCAGAGGAGGGCGTCGCAGTAGTAAATAATTAGTATATAAATATATTTTTGTAATAATTGTAACTGTATAGTTAAAAAACCAATAAAGTTTTGTCAATGAGAAAAATGAAAAAAATAAATAAAAAATTGTACCGGTTTTCGACATATAAAATATGGTAATCCTATGTTTCCGGGATGTCTATATTTACGAGGATACATCATCTGACCCCCAAGTCACCCGATTTACCGACTTGTGATTTTTTTCTTTGGAGTTATTTAAAAACACAAGTGTTCAATCATCGATCCAAATTCTCCCAAGCACTTAGGAAGTGGCTGCCATTTCATCGGAAATGACAAAAAAAGCTATGAAAAGCTTCCAATTGTATGTGTCAACAATGAAGTACGTCATTTATCGGACATAATGTTAAAATCCGATTATATTATATTATTTAAAATGGCATAACGTTTGTTATTTAAAAATAACAGATATTTTTCTGTTATTTTGTTCATTTGTGACTACTTTTTGAAATACAGAAAGTTTTTTACCGGACCCTGTATTATCATTATTTGATAATCTATAGAATTTTCGTAATTATTTACAGAAATTTTAATTTTGAATAGAGAATAGATATATAATAAACAGTCTAAATTTTATACAATTAAAAAATTGTAATTAATTTAATATATTAAACATAATATAATATTTTATAATTAACAACAGTAGTTCAACATTTTGTTGTATATAACTTGAAATAAATAATACAAACCTTGAAAGGGATTATCCCGTCATATACTTTTTACTATGTGCGTTTCAATTTCTTATTTGAGAAAAATCGACCACTTTAATAATGTCTTTTTCTTCAGGTTTCTACCGGCTTTAGATGTTGGATATCATATTGATAATTTTGTCCCTATTAAGTAATGCTTGAAATAAATCAATTGACGTTTTATTATACCAGTTAGAGGTTATTCGGCCAAGATTTTGTCTTCTGCACACAATTATTTTTAAAAATTAAGTAATAATAGGTCAATTTAATATAATAATAGTCAAGGGAAAGTAAAAACAAACTAAATACAGATTACTATTTATTTATAATTTTTTTCTGATTGCAAACATTGAAAAAATACATTACATGTATATTAATTTTTATTTTTAACTAATCAAAACTAAAGTATAATCTGACCATTATAAATTACAAGTCAGTAATTTTTTATAAGTAGTTCAACGTAAGAAGTCAAATTTGCCACATGAATTTTTTCCTATAAACAAAAAAACAATACTCCATTAAATTGTAAACTTTAACCTTAAATTCATTTATTTTTAAAATAAATATAATAGTTAACTGTAAATTAAAATATCATATAAGGTTTAAATTTTTTAAACCTAAACCCTAAAAAATCTTTAAAAAAAAATCATGAAATAATTTGTTGGATTCATTTATAATAATGAAATAAACATACCTATACTATAACAATAGGCTATTGTCTTTTCTTTTTATTCATTACAAGTTATTTATAATCTGTTAATTAAAACAATAAGCAAATTTGATAGTTAGGATAGATAAAAATAAAATACACATGAATAATTTAGGAAGAATATTTCACTAACGACACCACGTTAAGTTTGAACTAATATATGTATATATTTGCCAGTTATTTTTAAAACGTCATTGAAAATTACAGAGAATAAAAACGGAAGACATATTTTAGAGGTTGAGGTTGAGATGGTTTCATAATTTAACGTGGAATCTTTTATAATACATTTTGGCAAATTTTGCGACTGTGAAAATGTAAAGGATTTTGTGGAGGATTTCGTTAGTAGGGGCTTCCATGAAATAAATGCATTGGAAAGATGGAGTGTGTGTATATTTGAAGGTTTAGTGGGACTCCAAATTTGAATTCAATAAGACTAGACAGGTCTCATCGTAGTTTTATAAATTAAAGTTTTATATTTAAGACACATTTGGGATTTGAGGAGTGTAAAAAAATTCAATGAAGACGAGAGTTTACCTGTTTATATTTAGATTTTATATGAGAAGCTTAAATGAGGCATTTATTTAGAATGATACCCAAATATTTTGTTGAGGGATGGATTGAAATCGGCTTTTTGTTAATCTGGAGATGTGGACATTAATTTTGGCTCAAGGTAAAATTTACTTGAATTGATTTATTTTCATTAATTTTTTACTTTTCTGTCCATTGAGAAATTTTGTTTAAAAGAGGTTGTAGAAGGTTTACTGTTATGAGTGGGTCTTTGTCAGAAGTTAGAATTGCAGTGTTGTTGCAACTGTGGCAAATAAATTTTTATATATAGGTTTATCTGAAGTGAATACATGATAGAGTACAGGTGACAGACTATGTTGAGGGACTTCTGCTTTTATATTTTTTATACCTGAGTATGAATTTACATGTCATATAAAAAAAGAGAAAGGTATGACTTTAAAATTAAATAATAAGGTGCAGGGAGAAATATCTTGAGTTTAAAAAGTAATCTTTCATGTCAAACCCAATCAAAAGTTTAAGAAATATCAAGGAAATCTGAGCAGAACTTCTATTGTTCAGGGAAATAACTAAGTTGTCGGTAATTTAGTGAATTTGATAATAGTATTGTACTAAGATTAAAAACCGAAATGATTTTTAGGAAATTTTCGTATATAATAGGAATAAGCTTTTTAAGTAGTAATTCTTAATGAATAATTTACCTATAATATTATCTATCTATACAATGTTAAATTAATTAAATTAGAATTATCTCATTACTGTCTCATACTGTATTGCTGTAATGTTCACTGATAAAGCCAAAATAAATTAAAAAAAAAAAAAAATAATAAGAACTTATGAGATCCGACAGGTTTAAGATATACCTGAACCTTGTATGTGTATAAGCAGCATGGGTCTGGCCCATCCGGATACCTGGCTATGGCAGAGGTCACTAAGATTTATTTTTCAAATAGACGCCCAACGCAAAAAATCTATCAAAAAAAAATAAATAAATAAAAAAAGAACCGGATGGGCCTCGCTCTGCTGTACAGTTGGGGGTGGAGTACACCTCGTTTATAGAATAGGTCATTATTACAATGGATTTGTTAAATTTGAATGCAATGATAGATATCATTGTATACGAATAACGATTCTGAACGGAGTTAATATGTTTGTCTAGGATATAATACATTGTTATTTATAAATATTGTAAAAAGTATATTTTATTTTGAAACGATAAATATATTTTTCAATTAGGATGGGTTGGCAGTTACATACAGCGACATAGTTTGTCAGTCTAGAATATTATACATTATATTATATTTTACATGTAATTTTATGTCAATATTCGCTTAATCAAACGCTTATAAAATAAATTGTGCCTATGGATATTAATAATTTTTGAATGACAATAAGAACTACTTCTGTGGAATCTTTTATTAAATTTTCAAGTATTTTGTAGGAGCCAAATTTTTTTTACCACCGATTATAAAAAAAAAAATATAAAAAAATCGAATATTTTAAATGCCTATTAGTGGCTTAAAAATCAATATATTTTGAAAAAAAATATGAAATAAAGGAAATGCCAATCTTAACAACTGGTAAAAATTTCAAAAATCTACGACTTATACTTTTTGAATTATAACAAATATTAAAAATCGTTTGAGAATAAATCGCTATTTTATGCAATTTCGTAAATATTTAAATTTCAAACAGTCATAACATTTTTGAAGAGTAGCTTATAGATAACCTAGTGTTAAAATTTTGAACCTTAAGTATGAACAGAAAAATTTTTATGAATTTTTATCTACAAAATAACTTGCAAATTATCGTGATTTTTACACATTTTATACAAATTTGAGCTTTAAGGGCTTATAAAAAAAATTTGAGTAAACCCATCACCGATATATTTTAGTTACGATAAGTTTAACTTATTATAAACCTTGTATTAAATTTTCAAGAGTTTTCAGTCTGCCAATTAAATTTTATAGATGTTTAAAAACAAAATTTAAATTGTCTATAAATAAGTCAAAATATGTCAAAATACTTTGAAAACTTAACCATGTATAGAAAACGTCAATATAAAGATTTGGTGAAAATTTCAAGTTGTTGCGGTTTTTCGTTTTTGAGTTAGAACATTTTTAAAAAATGTAATTTGTAAAAACGTGATTTTGCGTAAAATTTCCCGTTTTTTCGGAATTTTTTTATCGTTTTTTTCGATTTTTTTAAAAAGTATTGAAAAGTTGGATTTTAGACTAACCAAAGTGCCATCCTTTTAGAAAAGTTGCTACATAAGCAAATCGAAGCATTTTTATGCCAAAAAAGGTGTCGTCAGACACAAAAAAAATAAAAAAATAAAAAAAAACACACATCATTGTAAAACCAATAGATTCCATCACTCCATTCAGAATCTAAAATATTGTAATAACATATTGCTGTGATATTATAACTAGAAAGAGTACCATACTATAATATATGTTCATTGTAAATTAAATTGATATGACTTATATGGGCATGAATGTGATTTACACTCAGCTCAACATTTTAACCAAATGTAGTAAATTAACACAACATGCTTAAAATACACCTGAATCCACTACAGGAGAAAATAATAAATGCAAAACAATATAATTTTCGTATATATACACACGAAACACAATAATTGTGTTAATTAATTTTTAATAATATTAAAATTTGAAGTATAGTTCGAACGTAGTAGAAAAACATTTGTTTAGTAGGTAGGTAGCTGAATCTCAATCCAATATTATGTTGTTTAAGGACCCATTGTCGGAGACCCAATTATGACCAGTATTTATTTCAGACCTCCTTTTATCCTAAGGGAATATCAAACATTGTCTGAGGGGGGGTATAGTATGTGTTATACCATAGGACTAAATAATTTTTTTTAATTTAAATTTAACTTTTTCGGGGTGGAATATACATTTCTCTTTAAGGGGGTAATATCCCCCATCATCCCATGAAATAAACACAGATTATGACTCAGACCAACAATGTGTGTATAATAAATGTTATACATTGATAATTTAATACCTTATAATTATAATAATAATATTTTTTTTATTTATTTATTTTTTTGCCTTTGTAATTAAACATTACAGCAAAAATAATAATAATTAATTAATTTTATTAATGTTTATTTTTATTTTTTTCTTATTTTTGAATGTTTAAAATAACCATAGGTATTTATATATTTGTAACAATACATAATAATTAATTGTGTATTTATATTTAATATATTGGAATATCCCAATCATTTTACTGATCAGTTACAATGGTATAGTGTTTTGTAAAACAAAATATCTCCCTAACATCATAATATATATTTTATTGAACTTGTACCTCAAGAGTGGTTTCAATACTCCTAAGTCCAACAATGCCATCATCTAAAGTAGAATCGTTGAGTATAGCTGTATAAGGAATGCCAAGACAGTCTAAATCAGTGAACTGTGACTCAAGAGATTTTTTCGCAGTGTTCGGGAGGATTAAAGTTGATATACCAGATTTTTTCAAATTCAATCCCAAGTAAATAGAAAGCTGTCTCAATTCGTCTGCTTTCTTGGCATCTATGTTTATTAATATGAGATATATTTTTTTTAAATATTATTACTCAGTTGATATCATGTAGATCTATCTTACTTGATAAAGGAGCAGCAAATGTTATTTTATAAGGAGCCAGTTTACGATGAAATCGAAAAACTTCTCTGCGACTGTTGTGATAAGGCAGGTCTGCATATCCATCACAAAGAAATACCATAAACGCTTTTTCAAGACTAGTTTCACTTTCAACTACATGGGGCAAAACTTTTCTTTTCCCTACTCTTGCCTTAAATTAAAATAATATTAATAACGATTATTTAAGTTAGTTTTCACAGTCATATCATACTTACTATAAACATTTCTTGTTCCGATGGATCAAGATTATCAAACATTTTAGTACTAATGTTACGTATGGTTTCAATTGTCTCCTGTCCCCATGGAAATTGAGCTCGAATTTCTGTACTTTCTTGACCATTTTCATCTGTCAATATTTCGGTAAGTAAAAATCTACCAGGATTGGCTGAGAACTATATAAACAAATATGTTCATGAAACAATATAAAAAACAAAATTGTTTTTTTTAAGGGATTATTTATATTTACTTTTCTCCACCAAATTTTACGCTGTCTTTGCCAATGATAAAAAAACTGTTGGCCCTCTTCTGGTATACAAAATGCAATGTATTTTAATCTGGTATAATTCTTAGGGCTAAATATAGAAATATATATAACTTTTAATATAGAATTAGTTTAAAATTGGTATTTTTAATTGTTATACATTAGTTTAATTTTACACATAAAAATATAACAATATTTAATTAATAATAAGTAGTAATTAATAAATCAATGCAAAAATACTGATATGCTTACCTATTTCTGTATTTATTTATATTATAAGTCAATGTATACATTATGAACATTAACAGAGGTACTAATTTATCAATATAATATACATATAATTATATAATAATTAATATAAGATTAAAATATAAAGCTATTATAAACACTATTTTTATATCAATGTAATATATATGGTATTAAGATATTTTATATTACCTAAAATATTTTTGATCTCCAATTTCCAAATCATTTAAGCATGTTTGTTCACATGTACTTCTAGAATCAGCAAAACTGAATGGGAGTTGATTATTACAAAATTGTTTAGCATTCACTAACGGATCTATTAGACCTTAGAAACAGTAGAAACAAATGTCATAAAAATAATAATAAATCTACTAGTTAGAACTTAGTTAAAACACCACACAATTACAAATATAACGATAAAAAAAATAATAATTAGTAATCATGTCAATCTATAAGTTGTAAACTATTAAAAAACTAATGTCAAACTATAAACTTCATGTGCTCATAATAAACAAATATGTATTACATTCACTATAAATTTAAAAATACTAAAATTAAGTTTTCAATATTTATTCCTTTACAAAATTAATACATACTATTAAAAATAATATTCATTTATAAATCACTAGTTAAAAATAAAATATTTAACCTACATTTTTAAATGTATAACCAAGATATCATAATTTAAATTAATCTTGAGTCAAATTGATAATTTTACTTAGATACTGTGTATGTATTAAACAAATCAAAGATTTACAAATATATTAAGTCTCAAGCTCTACTATTTATCAATATCATACATATTGATACATAAAAAAAAAAAAAAATACTTGTCGTCTTACTTTTAATATCATTGCAATATTTATTTTGGTTAATATTACAAAATTGAAATACACTTTCATCTCTACTAGTAACATTGCTGTACAGCCATTCATTTCTAATATTTTGACATAATAGTTCGCCTGTAGCACCATATTTTAAATGATCAATGGCATTATTAATTATTATTGGTCGCATATAAGCATAGGATTCACACATGGACAATATTCTTTTGATCAAACTCATTTTGGTTAAAAGTAAAAATCTTGTTTTTAAAATTCAGAATTCATAATTATAATAAATGTTATATGATGACAATTTAGTCTAAAATTGCATTTAAAGTGCTAGAAGTTATAATTTTGATTAGACTTTTTGATTAGTAGGAGCAACAAAATAATCTTCTTCCACAACTATTGCACTACGCATAATATCTCTCCTTGTAATTTTGTCTGATGATACATCTTTTCTTAAAGCAGGGTTCCTGTAAATTATTACTTTTAATTAAAAACAAAATACTTGTTCCATTAATAGAAAAGTAAATATTATACAAAACTATAAATGTTAATAATTTATAGTTTATTTTTTAATTCTCTATATTATTTACTCTTAATATTTTTTCATTAATGAACTTTGATGATTATTTATATTTATACAAACAATACTATAAAGTTCATATATTATATTTATCATGTAGTACTAAATCAAACTAATCATTTATAACCAATATTAGCAGTGGAATGACTAAGATTTTAAGTATCTTGAAGTAAGAAACATTGTTAAATCTTTATCACATGATAATGAACAATTTATTTAATTAAATCAAAAACATTTTTAAACAAGGAAGTTACTACTTTTGCTCACATATAAACTACACAAATAAATTTTAGTTTTCTGGACAGATTGGAAAACAATCAAATTTATTCAATAATAATTAAAATTATTTTAAATACAAATTTTTGTATGGAGAATAATAAGATTTTATTGTAAATAATGTTAATTTAAAGTAACAAAAATTATTTTCTGTACATATTTAAATTAATTATATACACATAAGATATCTCTATATAGTCATTTTAATAATACAATACATTTAAATCAATGGCAGTTTTTCAAAAATGATTAAAATCTTTAATTTTATTTAAACTTATTAATTTAAGTAATATTAAATATAATTACAAAAACTAAACAACGCTATATATAATCATATTGTTTACAAAAGTGGATAACATTAGTTATTTTAATTACAAAATAATTTTAAAATAACTTATAATATAAGTAAAACATTTTTCTTTATTTAAACATACCAGAACGATTTTGAAAATTATTTCCAGTTGGTTTATATTGATTAGAATGCCAAATTCGATTTCTGAAGTCATTGGGAAATTGTTGGTTTTGATAAGATACATTTTTTGAGTTTACTCCTGCCTTTGAGTACATATGAGGACGATAGTTTGCAGTTGGATATCTTTTATGATGACTAAAACTTTTATTTTGAAAATTTCTAAACTGATTTTGTATAGGTTCATCATTATAAAAATTGTTTAGTTTTTTGTGGTGAGTATTATTTTTTAGTTCATTGTTTGAAGTTATTGCATTCTCTGTTACTGAATAATTAGGAGATTTACGTTTACCTGTAAATTTGGGTGATATTGGTAATAAAGGGTTGCTGAAATACGTTTTAAGTTGTGAATAGTGGCTTTCATTTGCTTTGGGAGAAGAAATTTGTTGTTTGTTAGGCTGGTGACTGTTTGAAGTAGAAGGTGCATCGTCATTTATTTCTTGTTTAATGTTTTTACTCATTACTTGAGTTTGATGTTCAGTATTTAGTAACTTATGTAGTGGTTTTGGTTTTATCAAATTTTTAGTTCCAAGTTCATTTTTCTTAAATGATGACCAAAGAATCTTACGTTCATCTAAAGTCAATTGATCTTCTACAGACTCTACAAGCATAGAATCGTGTTCTTTTAAATCACTTATGAATTTATAATTGTACTTAATTAGTTGATTTAGTACTGGATCTTTAGTGCTAACACTTGTAGTATAATAATGTTTGGAAGAATCAAATGTAAATAAGTCATTGGTTTGATCAAGTGAAACTTTTCGACTCATATGTTGTAAGTCTACAACACTGCTTGCCATTCCTAGTTTAGAAATTTGTCGATAATATGCTTTTGGTTCAACAGTTCCTCTAGCTAACAATCTGTTAACATACACAGTTTTTTTCTGTCCAAATCGCAAACATCTATAAATAGCTTGTAAATCATTACTTGGATTCCACGATGTACTCAGTAATAATACTCTATTTGCACCGACCATGTTATACCCGAGAACACCAGTACCCATGGATAAAATAAACATTTTAGCAGGATTTTCAGAGTTATTAAAAGCTTCGCACATTTGATTTCGTATATTCATGGGTGTTTTACCATCCATTCTGAAATAATCATCCCCAGCAACCCAATTTTGTTCTTTTTGTAAAAAATATTCTAAAGCATCTAATGCTAAAGGTGATTTTAAAAAACACACAATCTTTTCCTTCCTTTTCTGGCATTCTTTAATTGTATTTAATACATAGGAAATTTTATGACTTTGTTTAGCTTCAAAAAATCTTGGATCTTCACCATAGTCTGCAATCCATGGCAAATCCTTAGCAAATTTATCATCAAATGCTTTTGTCCCAAATTCAGGTTGTTTGCTATTTCTATAATGCAGCAACCTATATAATGTCAATGGGTGTAGAGTTATTAATGTTAACACATGTAAGCGTAAGAAAACATTACATCTATCATTAGTAGTTTTATTATGCTGCAGGAATTTTTCATATAATTCACATTGGAATTCAGTCATATTAACTTCTAGTGTATACTCAATTTTATCTGTAAATAAAGGTTTTAAATTTCTATCATCTATACGATGAACAGTGTTTTGTAAAAGTTTATGTAAAATAAATGTACGTTGCTTCATTAATTGTACAGCTTCATCACTAGAGTCTATAAATTGACCAGAATCAATAGGTTTGATAAATGTTGTAGTAAATTTCCCAAAATTACCTAATATATTGGGTTTGACAAAATCTACCATTGTAAAATATTCTTTAAGTGAATTTTGCATAGGAGTTCCAGTTAATATTATTCTTCTTTTTGTTCTGATTTGTGATAAACTTTTTAAAAGTTTTGTGTTAGTATTCTTAATATAATGGCCTTCATCTAAAATAACAACGTCAGGCCCAGGATCAATTAAAGCATGAGAAAATGATTCACATAAATCACTTTGATTACAATTCACCAAAGACTTAAAGTTTTCATAACTAATTATAAGGATACCTCCTTTTGATTTCCAAGTGGCTATATTTGTTATATTGTAAAGTTTATTTGTTTTTGGTAAATCAAATACTTTAACAACTTCATCTTTGTCAATATCTTTTAACCATTTAAAAATTTCATCCATCCAATTATAAATTAACCCAGGTGGACAAATAATTAAAAATGTTTTTAAATGTATTAGGCTTTGGTATGCAATAACAGTATACAATAAAGTTATGATTTGTAATGTTTTACCGATTCCCATTCGATGAGCTAATATACAACCAGTGCCATCAGTAGAATTAGTTCTATCCACAGATTCAAAAACTATATCCCACAAAAAACGAATACCTTCTACTTGATGTTTTTTTAAGACTTTTGCTAGTTCCTTATGAATAGATATTAAAGGTTTGTTACTAACTCTGTCAAATTCTAATACAATATCATTTGACTTTAAATTAAATTTTTTACAATACTTAACATTTCAGAATTTCTTTGATTAAGTCGTTTTCTTAAATGTAAGTCTGCTTTTCTTGCTTCATCTATAGCTTCATCAGAAACCTTTTGTTTAATTTTCTTATTAACTTTTTTTAGTGGTGTTTTATGTTCTGATGAGAAATTTGATAAAGCATTAACTTGAATTTGTTTAGGGGATGAAACTACATCACAATTACTATCATGATCGGATAAAATATCTTTAAAATCTGATCCTATTACATAATTTTCAAAATCTTCTTCATTCTTTTTAGGTTTATATCTAGTAAAACTTTGTTCTCTACATCCATCATAACTAATTGATTCTTCGTATTCATCATCAGATGACAATACTATAGTGTGGTTTTTATCAAAAATATTTTTATTTGATGCATCTAGTATAATATGTTCGGTTTTTAAATTTCCAGGAGTATCTGATTGATTAATGAGTGAACTGGATACTATAGGTTCTTCAGGTAATTGGGATAAACCTGAAAATCCAGATATAGAATTATGTGCAGCTATCTCACTCTCATTTACAATTTTGAGTGGTGAAAATTTCTTCGCAAAATTTAAGAATGTAGTTTCATTCACATTTAATTGATCTACAACATGATATAAATTTATTGCAGTACTCTGGACTAAACCTTTGATTTTATAATTATGATTAATAGTTTCGAGTGTATTTTTAGTATCAATATCATGTTTTTGCAGTTCTTCCAGCTTAGACATAAGCATCTTTATAATGTTAAAAACATCAGTTAATGTATGTTTATACTTATTGGAATATAAAATGTATTCAAATGTCTGGCTTAGCTCTGGGTACTTTGTCATTAATTCAAACACACATTCATTTTTGGTTTCACTTTTTTCATAATTATTTTCTTTAGAATACTTAGTTTTTGTTGTTGAATTTTTAATTGCATTAATTTTATTAGCTTTCATTTTTTGAGCTTTTTTTTTTGATATTATCTTTTTTTTGGGTTTTTCTTGAGTTTTAGTCCTTGCCATTCTTGAATCCAAGATCTACATTAAAAAAAATTCTCTTGTAATGATTCTGAGATGACTCAATGATAAAACATTTATCAATAATTTTTTTATTTTATTTAGAGGAACTTTTTTCTTATTATAGTCTTATAGTATTTTCTATTATTTTATTGAACTTATTACTATTGATTTTAAAAAATTACAATTTTTTGTAGTGATATTTTGCACCAGGACTAATATAAAAACCAATACTTAAGTTATATTAAAATGTTCTGATTAAATTATTTCATATAAGCGTATTTATATAGTTAATAAAATAAAAAGTTCATCAATAATTTTAAATATATTACTTTTCTCTCCTATAAATGAAAATATGTTATTTTTACAAATATTATAATTATATAGAATTATATATAATAATATATAATAATATAATAATAATAATAATAATAAATATATATATATATATATAATACAGTGAAACCTTTATAGTAAACACATTCTCAATGCTGGATAATTTGATTTACCTTGCAAAAATACATGTGCACAATAGAGATTATGAATTATAAATAGTTAATATAATAATTATGAACACATATGACCTCAGGTATGACAGTCAAAATAGTTATATAAAGTTGAGATTTCATAATAAAGTAATTTTTCGCCCATTAATAAAAATGATAGTGAAAATTTGGGATAATCTTAAAACTTATACAACGAACATCTAACAAGTAAAGAGTATTTTTTAAACATTTATTAATTAATCTCCTCACAAAAGACAATTACCCAAAGTGGTAAATTATTAAAATAAATACAATATGAAAGAAAATGAAATTGACCAATATTATGAATAATATGAATACATAGTCCATCTTAAAGAAGTTTCAAAAACATCAAGGAAAATACAATATAATTAAAATGCAGTTGATTCAATTGGATTATTCATAAATATATCATTAAAAATTTATTTTTTGATTTTAAAACAAAAGATTTTTAATTATATTAATATCTACTTATACTTAATAAATAATACGGATTTTGCAAAGACCAATTTTCCTTTAACATATGTATACATACTTCATCCTTTTTTTCGGTAATAGGTATCTAATTATAGTTTATAAATATTTTATAAATTCTCAATAATGTCCGCAACTTTGAGGTTTTTTTCTAAGCAATAAACACTTTATAATATTCTATAGCAATTCATTATTCATAGGTTTCACTGCACATATTTTATACCTACACTCTGAATTGTTTTTCAAATGAAATTATTTCTTTGCTTCCAAATTAAATGAACCAATCTAACTTACATAACAATGGATAAACCATGGATGATAAAAATTCTGTTAGAGTTTTATCAGTTGATAAAATTTGTGAAATAAGGCCTAACGAACTTAACTTATATAAAGCCCATTAAATCCTAAATAATAATACTAATAATGAATTTGGTTAAAGTGTTCATAGAATTCAATCATGTTAAGACATTTTTAAACCTTTTTTATATACAAAAATATATCGATATCATGGCATTTAAATTTACTGGAATATTGGCACATGATAATAATTAATTAATACATTTTCAATAATTTTAATTTGAGCATTAAATTATTTATACACTAAAGTATAAATATATATATATTTATAATTACTAAATATTAAATAACATAAAAATACATCTACAGTCCGTTAGAATTACAAGATAAATAATAGTAATAAGTAGTTTAAGAAAAGTTCAAAACCTGTGGTAGGCCATCAAATGCACTTCTTTCTTATTAAGAAGTATTCAGATATCAAATGTTTAATTTTATAACTTTTGTATAAGTATCATATTAAGGTTAAGTAGTTATGGGTATCAATTTATTATTGTAATTATCTTATATTGATGATGTTGCTTACCAATTTTCTAGAACAGTAATAAGTGGTTGTATGTTGGTGGTATTTATGCGAGTAATACGATCAGCAAACTCAACAGAAGCGCTCAAGACTTCAAAACCACTATTTTTTGAAAATCCAACCAACGAAACAGTTTCTAAACGATTCACCAAATCCTCGTCCAATGCAGTGCCCTGGTTGACAATATTACCAATCCACCTGACTGCCAATTTACAATGATGATTGTTGTCTTTCTTAAATATTGTTAACAATGATTTGTACATGATTTCGTTAGCATCTAAATAAAGATCAGTAAAATGATAAAACTTGCAATGTGGAGTATCAGAATCACGTGAAATTCGCTCACTGGCGGGATATTATGACTGATATTAAATTGTTATAAAAATCGAAACTTTTTACTATTTATCGATATTTATTTATACAAAAAAAATTATGATAAAATTCACATTATACTTACTGATTAGAAGATTGTTTATTTATCCATGATTTATAAATTTATCATAATTTGAATTTGTAAATATTTCTCTGTGTTCTTGTGCACTACTATTTCCCACAATTAGGAATTTTTAGGAAATTTTTTTATTTACAATTTATCGTTGTGTAAAATACACGTTATATCGATGACTTGTAAATTCTAACATGACATTATTTATGATTATTAACGGTTGAAATATCGATCTTTGGTTATTACATCAGTTACAACACGATGTAAGATAGATAAATCTTGGTTATAAGTTATAACTAAAAATCATAGTCTTATGATTTATTCACAAGTACCACTGACTAAAACCTATCTCAGTCCGTCACAAGTACATAAAAACAATGTTGTTATTATAAATTTGTGAATTAATATTTTATCTGAATTCGTGGTCCTAACCACAGCTGTACTATTTACAGCGGTCTTGTGGTATATGGTTCATATTGTTAACATTTGTAAATTTTGCATGACAACACATATAACCGTGTGCATGGCAATAATTTCGGTGCACGATTATAGATAAATAAAGATGTGTTAATGGTATATTTTTAATCATGCTCCAGTGATGGCAATATTTTGATAACATTGCTATGGCGCCAATGTTGAACAATCCTATGGATTTCAAATGTTTGATCAAATAGTCTGTCCTTGTAAAATATTTTCTTGTTATCGATTAGCATTCGTAGTTCCGTCGACCAGCAGTTCGTGAATTCTTGTGTTTTCTTTCAAAGATGAGTGCCGGTGATTTTATGTGTGACAAGCATTTTAAATTATTACTGAGTGAAAACAGAAAGATCAGAAAACAAAACTTGGATGAATTGACTAAGATCGTGAGTGATGGAGAGTTCAAAATTTCCCCCGACTTTGTATTAGCCGTCAAAACGTTTGTGTACCCTTGCTTAAATGACGGTTCCGAAGCGTGTCGGGAATCGGCCATAAACCTGATGAGGGTTTTAGTGTGCTTGAAGTGTGTAGATGACATTGCCCCTATTATTTTTATCGTACACAAGCGTATGGGCAACATAACATTGTTAGAAAATTCTGAAGAAATTAGACTGCTATACGTGCAGTTATTATGGGATATCGCTAAAAATAATGAACAGTTGATTTTACCATGTTTGGATGATGTGGTTAGTATTTTGGTAAACGGCATTGTGGATCCATGTCCTGCTGTTAAAAAAGACAGTTGCTTATGTGTAGTAGAAGTAGTTAATGCTACCAAAACGCATTTTCATATGGTAGCTGAATCACTTATTGAACCTCTATTAAAAACAACAAATTTTCATCAATCAGCTGTTAGATATACAGCAATCCAGTCATTAAGTAAAGTTTTAGTTTCCTTTGTTTTATAAAATATATTTATTTTTATTTGTATATAAGAGTATTTATATGTTTCTAGATTATGTTATTATGTATAGTAATGGAAAACAAGTTCCAGATGTATGTACTGCTTTAAGCGAAAGACTTTTTGATCAAAATGTTAATGTCCGTTTAGCTCTATGTCGTGTTGTATCAAATTGGATGTTAAACCTACCTGATAGATATTCATATTTTGCAAAACTTGTTCCTTTAATCTTGACTGCGTAAGGCTATTCTAGTATTTTATAAATATATATGTTTGATTTGTGTTCTATTTTTACTTGTAGTCAAGTTGACAACCATCAACCAAATCGTGAAGAAGCCGAACATCTCTGGGATGAAATTGGAAATCAATATCTAAATGAAAATGAAGTAAAGTTCAAAGAAAAAATGGATTTTTTACCTGATAATTTAGATCATTATCCTCCCAATGGTTAGTATTTTTCATCATGACATTATTTTTTTTTTTTTTTTAAGATCATTATAGAAATTAATTTATCAGTTATAGACATATTTAATAAATAATATAAAATATTTAAATTACAGTAAAACGACCAAATTTAGGTTGCCGCACCCTAGTTGCTCAAGAAGTGTTAAAGTTACTTCCTGTAATAATTCGTGAATTAGATGATTGGGTAAATATTATCAAATTACTTATATGTTATAGAAATTAATCTATTATAAATCTTTTTATTGATCAACAAAAACTATAGAAAGAAGATATAAGTATTAAATCAGGTCAATTATTATGTGTGGTTGCATTAAATGCCGAAAATTCTATAATTCAGTATTTAAATCAATTATTAACTGCCATGACTAAATGTTGTAGACAACCAAACCATTCAGCATCAACTCATGTATGTCTTACATTATTAATGAATAAGAATTATTTAAAAAAACGATGTACCATTTTAGGTTCGCCAGGCTGCAGAAATTATGAGTTACTTCATATCACCAAGTGTTTATTTGAAATTATTGTTGCCTGCCATAAATGATTCTGAACCACATTCAGGTCATATGAACATTTTATCAGGATTATTAAAAAATGTTCAATCTGCTGAATTATCCACTCATATAGAATCTATAATTACTTTATTCGTAAAACCAGAAATATGTGAGATATATGACCCTTTATTCAAAAAATATTTACTTCAAGTAATTGAATACATATTAATTGCTTGTAAATTAGAATGCCAAAAATTTTCTTATGATATTTTTAAAATCTACATAACTGTTCAAACTACAACCATGGATGAATTTGACAATAATTGTAAGTGTCATTATTATAATAAATAAATAATATTACAATTTAAATTTACTTTTCTTTACATTTATTTATTAATACTATTTTATATTATTTCATAGATTGAAATATTTTAATTATAAAATATCAATATTTATTAATATGATTGATATTATTTTTATTAATTAATTCACTATTTTTCATTTAAAACTTCCTAAAAAAGTTCCTATGTATTATTACTATACCTGTACTTCAATTTTTCTATTTTTTCTTTTAAAAGTATAAGCTAATTGATTTATTTATGTGGGTATAAGTATATTTTTTATTTTTAGTTATTTTTAAAGAATTGATTGATATGTGTGAACCAAAAAGTAAGGAACAACTTTTCAAAAAACATGGAGAAAAATTATTAAACGAACTTAATGATAGTTGTGATTCATGGATGGTGCATTCGCCTGGAAGAGAAGTTCTTGATAAAATTGCTACAGATGCTGGTTAGTACTTATAGTTAACTTGCATATAATTAGAATTACAAATATTTTATATTTTTAGAATATGTGATTTTAAACTATTATGAAATCTATCGGCAAATACTTGCAAAATGTTTAAACAACTTTGAAAAAGACCCTAAATTTCTTATGAAAATATTAATTAACATAAATACTTGTGTGAATAAAGATATTTTCATTGATAAACAACTTTGGCAACTTCTTTCAGGTAATTTTTTTACTTTTTTTCAATAAAATATAATTATAAAAATGTTTTGTTTTAAATTGTACTATAGGTATAGTGTTTCCTTTTTTAACATGGCGACCTGGTAAAACTGCAGAAAGTTTAAGAGCTGCTTCATGTTTTTGTGCACAAAGTATAATTAATAAATTGACATATTATGATGATATAATTTTACAACAAGTAATTCAATTTTTTTTATTAATTTCATTATATTTCAGAGTAATGTAAATTTTGTTGTAGATTTTTCCAATATTTTTGGCTCTCGCTGATGATAATCACAGTAAAACTCGTGAGTGTGCATTAGATTCTTTGCAATCTATAGTTAGTGCCGCAAAGAAGTCAAATAATATAGATGGAGACATAATAAATAATATTACTAGAGGTATAGTTACAAATAGTTTAAAGATGAAACAATAATAATTAATGAAAATAAATAGTTGCTCTAGCTCGTTTAAATGATAATCCAGGAAATACTCGCTTCAAAGCCATAAACTTGCTTAAAGTTACATACATTAAACCTCTTCCCGATGATTATTTATTGCATTATGAAGCTCATATTACTCAATTGTACAAAACCCTGGTAATATTTTTAGATGATGAGAATATACAAAAATGTATATTAGGTAATGAATGTTTAATAATAATTATAATGATACAATATTAAAGAAGAATGATTTCTGAAAAGTAAACTAATAATAGTTACATACACAATTATTAAAAATATTAATTTAACACACAGCAGAAATTAACTATCATTACATAATAGTTGGTTTTCAATATCAAACTAAATTGATTTAAAATACTTAAATAAAAAGTTACAAATGTATATTATTAATACATATTTTTCTTTAAAAAAGTATAAATTATTTTTCTGAAATCATTATTCAGTAATTACTTAAGTTTTTTTTAAATTTTATTATTTTGTTTTTTATTTAGATTTATTAAAAGAACTTTCATGGATGAAACCTGATATTCTTGCTAAACATGTCAATGTCAATGTATTTTCACAGAAACATTATGCTCAAAGCTTAATGGATTATTTGTCTAATGACTTTAATCAAATTTTACTGGACACATAAGTCCATAAATAATATCAACAATTATATGTATTCTTCAAGAAAAAAATAAATAAATAACAAAAATGACTTTTTAAATTGTACTAAGTTAAAAGTAAAATAATTAATTAAAGTAAATTAAATACATTTATAAATAAAATATTTTGTACAAAAAATGTCTATAAAATTAAACAGTGAAAATTTACCTAAATAAGTGCACATAGTAGCAGTGTTGGGAAAAGATAAATAAAAAATTATCTTGATAAAGATAAAAGGTAAAAAATTATCTAGACGAAGATAAAAAATAAAAATTTATCTAGATAAAGATAAAATATAAATTAATTTTTATCTAGATAAAAAAAAAGATAATTTGTTTTATTATTTTAACCCATCATTAATTTTATAAAAAAAAATAAGTTAATGATTTTATTTAAGACTAACAGCCATAAATTACATTTGTATTGATAAAACTATAAAATAAAATAATATTAAAAATGTAAACAAAATTATAAACTATTATAAATATAATAATTATATTATTATTATAAATAATAAAGAAACTGCATAGGTTTTGCAATTTGTGTTACATCTTGGTACGTATACAGTTATTAGGTATTTGTACATTATCAAAGAAATTATGATTATTTATAAAAAAAAAAAAGAGGAAATGCATATATGAATACTATTTATATATTTAAGTATTGTTTTTAGTTATACTTATACATGTATTGTATATTTTATTTAATATGTTTATAGTATATGTGCAACTTTGTTACTCGTAACAATAAAATTTCCCCATGTGTTCAAATACGATAACGATAAGCATTCGATAGTGCACCGTTGTTTTATTTATTAATAGGAAAGTATCCAGACATATTATATAATATTATTATTGTTAACAATAATATATAGCACCAAAATTTACACTAAGCAAATTTCTATTTTCAAAAAAAGAAAAAATTAAAAATAGCTTTAAGCCGAATAAATCAAACAATTAAATTCTACAGATAACATTTGGCCATTTGATTAATTTTTGTTTGAATTATACAAAAACATATCAAGTAGGTACTAAACTAATGAAATATATGCAATTTTACAGATAAATTTATCTAGATAAATATGTTAAGATAAATTAAATTTTCATCTAAGATAATTATTTAGATGACTTACCATTATTTATTTAGATAAATCTCAACACTGCATAGTAGTATGGTATGACTGACATTTTTGGAATTCTAATTTGACAGAAGCAACTGTTTTTATGTCTATTTAAACACAATGAAAATATAAGCCAGTAACAATAAGTCACCTGTATTGAAGAACTAGAAAATACTAATAATAATAACTCCCCAGAAATAATAATTTTGCTGCATCTATAAATTGTATCAATTTTATGGTATTTAAAATATTCCATGAAATTTTTTATAATTTATACTAAAATTTAATTTTGAGTTTGTATTCTATTTAAATAATACCTTAAAATTGTGTAATATAAACAGTCACAAAAATAATTTTACCAAGTTACTAAATTAGGATTTATTCCAGTATATAACTTCTATGATTGTTTATAGGATAGAAGAATAGTCCAAAATACTTTTTTTACAAGATCGTTTTCAACTATTTTAATAAAAGAAATTATACATACTAAATAAATTTTATTAAATCCATAACATAAGTACTAGATACAAAAAAAATATATATTGAAACTTTAATTTAGTTAAATTAGAAAACTTTGAATATAATTAATAATAAAACAACAATCTTCATGAACATTATAAAACATTATAAAATAATTATTATGGAAAAAGTATTTTAAATATTTACTTGAAAAACTAAATTTACTAATTGCTTTTCTGTATGGCAATACATTTTGATTCAACACCAGCTTTTTGAACCATATGCCATTTTAAGTTATAAGCACTAATCTTGCGTTTCACCAATTCAATGTCATCGAGATTATTATTCAAGTCAACAGTTAATATATCATCATCACCATCAACAAACTCTGATAAACGTGTATGAAATACTTCCCAAAATGCTGGTGGCCAACGTACATTTTCTTGATCTTTCTGATCAAGAAAAGTAAATGATAGAACATTTCTGTTGAATACTCTATCTTTTTTCAGCATTTTAATTTCATCTAATATAGTAACATTTTGAGGTTCAAGTTTTAATGCTTTGTTAAGCTTATTATTTGCTTCAGAAAAATCTTTTAGTAAACGTAATGCTTTACCCCAATTAAATAATAATTTAGTGCTAAACTTAGAAAATCTTTCTGAATATTTCATGGCTTCTAAACCCATACGACATACTTTATTAAAAGCACACTGCTTCAAATAACATAGGCTTAAATTTGTATACAATTTGTTCAAATATTTCATCATTTCTACTTCTTCATTATCAGAACTGCATCCAGTCATATGTAATAATTCTATCGCTTTCTCATACTTAGAAATAGCTCGTTCTATATTTTTAAGTTTAAATTGTTCATTACCTTCTATATGAATTTTTTTTACTCGAACAATATTTAAATTAAATCTTTCAGGATCACGGCTATCTTTATCATATGATATTGAATTTTCTGGAGATAAATAAGAAACCAGATGGACATCAAATAAAATAGTAGCATTAGGTGGTATACGAGGTGGACAACCCATTTCCCTGTAGGCTAATTTTGGTTTAATTATGAATCTTGCATTTTCTCCAATTCTCATAGTTTTTACACCAATTTCTAAACCAGGTAAAAGTTCATCGTTACCCAAAGTAAAACGTTTTGGTCTTTTGCCTTGAAGATAGGTTACATCAAATGGTTCATGAAGGTTTGATATATAAGCAATATAGTGTATAAAAACTATATAGTTTTCAGGTACAATTTGACCAATTCCTATAAACACAAAATAAAAATTAATTATTTATAAAACTTATAGTTTATAATAATTAATTTTATGTTAAAAATTAAAGCATTTTTTGTAATATTTTAGAATAAATAACCAATATCAAATATTTATTTATTTCATAGACTTCTCTTAAGTATTAGTTATCCCCATATAAAAATAATTAACTGGTAACAAACAGCGGAGGGAAATCTAAAATTCAAAAGTAATGCAAATGTCACATACTGGCATACTGTTAGTTTATGAATATATATATATATTTTTTTTTTGTTATTATTAAAATGTAATATTTACAATCTATACAATAAGTAAATTTGATAATATATAATATAAGACATGACTTGTATATCTTGGGGAGGGAAAACCCTCCATCAGCAGTTAGTCAATAGTTTGATGGGTTTATATTATGGAGACTGTTTTTTTTTTTTTGGGTAAGGCAAGGGCATCTCATGGCCATTTTCTTTTTAACTTCCTTGGAGGGTTGGGGAGAATGGTTATAGAAGACATGCTAGAAATAAGAGGGTTTTAGTTTAAGTGCAGTTTGGAGTGGAACTTTTTGTAGT